>JAQZBX010088742.1:0-12707 GCA_029593785.1 Cabassous unicinctus
AAAAAAAAAAAAAAAAGCATTATATAGATGCCCCCAAAGAAGGCGAACTGATGTGATGGGCTGGTGCAGTGAGCTGATGCAATGAGATGATGCAGTGAGGAGACACAATAAGGAAACACAATGAGAGACACAACAAGCAGAGAGCAGAAGTGGCTCAAGTGATTGGGTGCCTCCCTCCCACATGGGAGGTGCCGGGTTTGATTCCCAGTGCCTCCTAAAAAGAAGGCACAGAGAGCACACAACGAAGAGACACAGAAAGCAGACAGCGAGTGCACACGAGTGGGGGGGGAGGGGCGGGGAATAAAAAAATAGCAAGAGGTTAATATCTGAAATTGTTGAAACTGGCTGGATTTAGCCTAGACCTGATATTATGATGGTCATTCTAAACAGATCTCATCCCAGTTTATGGTTATACAAAATTTAGTCTCTCCTTTGTGTATAACCACTCTACCCTCCTGTTTGAAATCCATATGGAAAACGTGACTGGCCTTTCTTCTGTACTTTCTTATCCCAGGATCTTGATCTCTGGTAATGATTGTGACTCACCCTGGTTGGGTAACCCCCGCACCATGTTCAACCCTTTAATATGTATTAATGAAGGAAGCTGCATCCAGCTCCACCTCAATTACTCATTAGCATCCCTATGGTATAAAATATAAGAGTTTCTGCAGTTGGGGGTGGGGGGCTGACTTGAGATTGTACATCTCCAGTCTCCTGCTGGCGAATAAACCCTCTTTTCCTTCCTAGCCTAGTTCAGAGTGTCTGTCTATTCTGCCGTGCCCAGTGAACGAGCCCAGCCAAAGACTGCCTCAAGCCCCTCTTCAATACCTCTGAATCATGTGGCCTCAGGAATTGTAAATCACACCAACTCTAAAGAATAAATTATTTCTAATATTGTGTAAAGATTGAGAAGTATTTCAGGAGGGTTACTGTTGACATTCTTTATATGCCAGCTTTCCCACATCCTTGCAACCTGTCTTACATGTATACATTTTAGATAAATATTCCAAATCCAGGCTGCATGCAAACATTTTATCGCTGAAGACACAAAAGAGACAGTTATTTTCAATTCTGTTTTCAGGTACAATATTACAAAGCTTATTTAATGAAATACATGAAATGTTAACTTTTATGAGTTTAAAGAAACACTGTTTTACTTTCATCCTAAATACTTATTATCCTGTTAAAAATACAAGTCAGTACTACCTATTTCACCTGGCTAATTAAAAGATACATAATATTGTTTCATGTTCCCAGTAGAAAAAAAAGAGACGACCTTGGGGACTAGAAGAGGGATTATAACTGACATTAGAGGTTGGAGGCCTACAAAGTTGGAGTCTTGTGGTTTATGTTTCCAGACATTATATTCTGGCCAGGAGCTGGATGGTGAGGTCAACTGATTAATCAATAAAGCCTTTGGAGTGTTGCTTAGGAAGAACTATCAAGATTCCCCCAATACCTTTTATTCTGTATAAAACTACTCTCCCCTTGGCGCATTCACTAGCTCAATGGTTCTCAACTGGACAGAGGGGAGGAGGGGGTGATTTGTCACCTGGGGGGAAATTTGGCAATGTCTGGAGACATTTTTGGTTGTCAGAACTGGGAGAGGAGGTGCTACTGGCATCTCATGTATAAAGGGCATGAATACTGTTAAACATAAATGTCCTACAATGCACAGGGCAGCCCCCCACAACAAAGAATTATCCAGCCCAAACTGAAAAATTCTGCACTAGCCACACTAATTTCTCTATTTCCTGAAGAAAAAAAAAAAAATCCCAAGCCATTTCACTTGCTGTCCCTTATCCATGGAAGGCTTACCCCCTCGGATTCCATGCACCCAGCAGCCTCTCCTCTTCTCTGCTCAAATGTCACCCATGAGAGAGGTCTTGATCATGCCCCACCCCTGCCCCGCTCTAGGACTAAACTAATTCCACCACCCTAACCTCCCTCTCCAACTACTCAGCACCAGATCACCTTGTTTTATTTTCTTCATGGTACTTATCACTTGTCTGATTTGTTCATCCCTGTATCTGCTGTGAACAGAACCATGTTCGTCACATAATAAACTCTCAATAAATATTTGTAGTAAGAGTGAACATATATTTTTATATTCATTTACATTCACACTTTAGTTAGCTGAGCCTTCATCCAGGAGTAATACTTAGAGCCAATATTTATGGTGTACTTGCTTTGGGACAGCACTCACAGTAAGAGCTTTGCGTGGATCATCTCATTTGATCCTCACAACAACTCTATGAGGTAGGCACCATAATAATTTCCATTTTACTGATGAGAAAACCAAAGGTTAGAGCACTTCCTAAGGTCCAGCTAGTAGTACATGAAAAGGCAAAGATTCCGATCTTGGAATGTCTGTGCTCTTAACTGGAAAGCCTGCTCAAGCTCCTTCGTTATTAAATTCAGCCTGTTTAAGGACACAGTTGGCTTTCCATGTGGGTGACCAAAACCTTAATCATATGAATTTTATTCAATTCAAGAGAAATTTATTGACTGTCTTCCAGGTGCCAGTGCTGGGCTTGGTGCTACTGAGGATTCAGAGATGAATGATCTATTTTCATGATACACAGAAAGACCCCAGCTGTTCTCTGGCAAATAACAATCCATAATACTGAGTGGTCTCAGGGCTCTTTGAAATATGAAAAGTTGACTGAACAGAACTTTCCCACTCTCTCATTTGCGGTAAATGCCGTTAGCTTAAATAAAATGTAAATATCGAGGGTGGGTTGGTAAAGCAGTTTATATATAATGGAGCCATGTAAAGTGCTGAAAGAGAGGAGTTCGCACTAAGAGGTGCTGCCCATGTCTTGGGTCCTCACATACTTTTTAAATTAAGAAACTTCTCTCTTAACTCCTTATAAATGCAGTTCACAATTATATTGAATAAAGCCACAGGCTGTTATTTGGAAACATAAAATAGGCACAAGAACAGGTTCACAGCAGGGCAACAATTTTCTTTTTCTTTCAACCTCTTGCAAATGCCAACTCACCATTCCCCCAAATTGCTCTTTGGAGAAAATAAAGGCGATACAGTTAAAACAGAGTCTCTGAACTCCTAAGTGGGCTGCCAGAGCAGAGCGCTGAACTACTCACAGTCATCTCGGCCCTCGGTTGTTTTCTCTTCCACTTATGGAGCAGAACTACTTTGAGGGCGTTTTTGTATTCACTCAGAGAACCCAACTGTGCGGGAAAGATCAAACTATTTTCCTGATCATATGGAAGATCTTCTGAAAAATAAAAAATGCATGTGACCACCATATCCTATTCAAGGACTCCTGACAGTTATGAAGTAGGTATTTCAACCAAGCCATGACCAAGTTTTTTGTTTTTTTTTTTCCTTTTCATTTCAGAGAAAAGAAATTGACAAGACACAGTCTTAGAATCCTATACCCACATCTTGTTACTATTGGATCTTCCTTATTAGGGACCATCTATATTCCTCCTTCCAGCTCCAAGGAGTAAACTATACTGTATATTTTTGTATTCTTAAAGTTATTCTGACCAAATACTGCTTTCACATCCATTAAGCTCTTATTATCAGAAAGTCGATTCTCTTGTCAGGATGAAATTCTTCTTCCTACTATTTAATGCAGTCTCTCTGTCCTGAAAGAAGATGAAGACGTATAAAAACCTCTCTTAGCAAAGCACCTTCGGCTAACAGTAGTGAAAATTTTTGTAGTCCTTTGGTTATTTACAAAGGACTTTCAGACACATTGTCATATTTGATAGTCAAAACATCTCATCTCATTTTAGACAGGAAAACCTTGATAGTCACAGAGGACAAGGTTACTTGGCTGGTTTGCAGCAGAACTGGAATTCAACTTCAATTATTCTGGCTCTTTCTCTTGGAAAAAAATGTAGCTGACTTTCATTTAATAGGTAACATTATGGCACCATTTTCTCATTTCCTGGGGTTCTTTTTAGAAATCTTGCCAAGTACTCCACATTTCTTAAATTATGCAGGGATTTTTCTGGGCATTGTAAGGATGATAGGTGATGAATTCACACATCTTACACTCTTCAGTGTGTGTGTGTGTATGTGTGTGTGTGATAGTGTGTTAGGGAATAGTAATTGGTGATATAAAATGAGTTTGTAATGATGACCTGTTTTCCATTACTCATTAGTCATGTAGCCTTGGCAAAGCAGCTCATTCTTGGGACCCCAGCTCCTCGCCTGAGAAGTGAAGACAAGTTGAAGTCACTGATCATGAGGTATGAGAGCAGCCTTGGAGACCTGAGCCAACTTCTCGGTTCTGATAGCCAGTCAATAAAGGCTTGCTGAATTTAATTGGATTTGATTTGTGCATCTGAGTAAACTGAAGTTTGGAGAAACTGAATAACTTGACCAAAGTCACACAGCAAGATGACTCCAGATTCCCGGTTTATGGTCTAATGGCATTCTCCTGATTTCTAAGAACACTCCTTCCTTTAAACATCTATGATTCTTAAATGGTTTCTCTCTAACTAGGCATTCTCTAAATTGTATTCTGCTCTTTATTTCTCTCTTTAAATATCTTACCCATTACTCGTCTGTAATGAGCTCTCTAATGCTAATTCAGACTAAAACTTTATCTTGATATTTTCTTTTTTTTATTTCCAAGGTGCAAGTCATTTATCCCTACTTAGAACGAACAGTAAATTCCAGACTGATTTTTCCATCCCCCAAGACAAGGCAGACTTATCTTAAAGCCATACTTAAATTATTTTAGAAATTTATTATGTGAGGAGACCTAATAAAGCACTAGAGTTGCTTATCACCATTTCTAGTATAACCAGAGATTGAATCAAGAGCAAGCTGCTTCTCCATTTCATTCATTCATTCATTCAATCATTCAACAACATACTACAGTGGTTAGGAGACCAGTTCAGATATGCCACTTTCCTTCTATTTAACCTTGGGCAAATTATAACTTATTACTTAGATAATCTATTAGATAATGTGGCATATGGAGCTATACATGATAGTTATTAGGCACCGTTTAATGGCTTATCACAAGTTGAACCTTCGTAAAACCAGATAAGAGGTCATAATTGATGTCAGTGTTCTTCTGAGCAATGAGATAACCTCACCAAAGACAAAAATGTTTTTCATGACTGAGTAAAGTGAATATTTTTCTTCTATCAAAATTGCTTCAGGCAGTCACCTAAGAAGCCAAATAACTGAAAAAAGAAAATACTTCTCAACAAGGCTCTAACCACCTGAAACATACAGTTGGAAATATTTAAAATATAATTCTGTATTTGAGGAAGTAAAGTTTTAAGAAAATGGTAAATGACTGCCCAATAACCAAATTCGGGGTAAAATTCAACATATCATATGTTAAAAGTGTGCAATTAGTTCCATTAATGGAAAAAAATATAAAATGATGAAGAGCTACCAAGGACTCAACAACACTCTTTAATGAGTTTTTAATTTGTTAAATTATATCAGTATTTCTGAAAGTTTGATAAATAATAGGGCTATTTATGCAGTTGGTAGCAAGGTTAGGTGGGTATATGGAATGATAGCTCAGAATCTCTCAGGATCTTTTGCTGATAAATTAGGAACCACCGATATGAAAATGGTAAAGGAATTCAGGACACATTAAAAGGTAAATTTCTACTTTTTTTTTACATGTGTCAAATATTTTAATCAAGGGAACTTTTATTCGGTAATCTGGAAGACAAAGTAATAATAAGACCCCCTGAACATCTTTCCTTTCTTGTATTGCTCTTGTTCTTAGTCTGCACTACATATTATACAATATTCTATTTTTAATTATCTTTCCCATATAATTTCACTCATATATATGTATGTTTATACATATATACATTTCACACTTTCATACATAATATCTTATTCATTACAGGCTTTCCTCAACAACTAAGTTGAAAGTCCTTTGTGGGTAGAAACTGTATCTTTTACTTCTTTTACATCCCTCACAACTTTTTGTAGAGTGTGGGAATAATATTTGTTAGGTGATAGGCAATTTGGCTCTTTAATGTTAAAGATCTTATGGGAGCGTCAGATCAAAACACAGTTCTTCATGGGAAGAAAGGGTGGGTCGTGGGGAAAAGACAAGGAGAGAGTTGATTCATAAGCTGTGCCTGAGCTTTGGGATTTGGGCAAGAGAAGGGACAGCTGATGGGTGTGGGTCATGGGGTCCCCGTGGTCTGCAGTCAGCACGGCATCCCTGCCCTCCATGCTGACGGCTGCCAAATTAGTCTCCCTCCAGTAATCATCCCCAAGCTAGCTTTAGTTAATGAGCTGAAAGGAGCTGCAGGTAACTCTGGCCATAAACTGCCTTTCTTTGTGGCTCTGTGAGCTTTGCAGGCTTTTCCTCAGCCCAGAATGTGATGGCAGCCATCTAAGCGGCCTGCTGTGAGGCAGATTGCAGTGAGACAAATCTGTGTGAGGCAGGTTCTCATTTGGGAGCCCTTGCCAGAGCCAAGAAGCTTATGCTTTAAGTTTTAATTAAAGACAAACTGAACCATTTTTGGAAAAAGTTAGGGCACTTCTGGCTGGGAAGGTGGCCATGTGCTCTGTGTAGCTGAGGTTATCATGGGCTCTTCTCCATCTGCATAGTGGGATGCTAAGGGCAATACAACTATTGAGAATTATGAAATGAGATATTTCTCTGGTTCCCAAGGAAATTTAATGTCTCAAAATGGAGAAAAGCAAAAGAAAAATAGATAAGTGCATGTATATTTCTCATAAAAGTAAGACAAAGATAAAAAATAAAAAGAGGAGAAAAAAGATACCATAGAAAATATCAGTAAATGTTTTCCTTTTTAAATATAACTTCTTGTATTACCTAAAGGTGCAATTTGGAATTTATGAACATAAAATAATAAGAGTATTTCAAAAATCTTGCCCTCCTAGACTATCAACATCCTGAAATTAACTTACAATTTGGTTTCAGAAGCTCCTATGGTATTCATATTATCATAACACTTGTAGCTAAGAGGCCAAAAATACTTGTGGGCCCCAGTTCTTTATCAGTGTGGCTCCCTTCTTTTGGTCCATGCCCTTAGCCAAAACCTGGAGAACTCTTGCCTCCAGACATTCTATTAGACTGATAACAACTTATAAATACACCAGAAACAATATGAAATTTATATATAAAGAAAAATAAATCAAGCATGCTATCCCACAGTGACCAAATCATAGTCCCTTGAAATCTTGTTCTCCCAAGTCTTTCTCAATGTTTCTGGGTGAAAATTCTTTACAGAGAGGGTACTTATAAATTATCACAAACACATTTTCTTTCTTACTGTCTAGACTCTGTGACTCATGTCCACTGGCATGAACGATTTAGCTTCCTTCTGTCAATGGGGCTAACTGTTTTCTGGGCTGGAGACTTTTTCCAGCTAGAGTCATTTTCATTCATGAACAGCCTCAGTTCTTCCTGGGTACCTAAGGAATTCATAGACATGATATGGTTGGTGGCCACAGTTCTTTTAGAAGAGTGCATCGATTTTTCAATAAAGCATAAAGTCAGGAACTCCTCTCCTGTAAGTTGTCCTATCCAATGACAGTTCAGCTGCTTTTGAATGTCATTTGTAGTGGGGTACATCATATCTCCTGGCAGACTAACATAAACACCCCAGCCTCCTAGTTCCTTCTTTAGTCTCTAAGAAAGTCTTCATTACTGGTTCTATAGGCAGATGGAGTAATAAGGTCTTTCCTTAGTCGGTGTACTTTCTAGATGCCAATTAAAGATTGACCATCTTTTCTCCAAGGAACTACTTCCTCTTGGCAAGTTACTCCAATATTCCACTGTGTGAGCACACAAACAGATGTAATTCCCATTAGGTCTCACGTTAAAAGGTATGACTCCTAGCTCTATTACATACTAATTATGGAACTTAGGCTAATTACTTGGTGTGATAGAGAATGGCTAATTGTTCACCAAACTGTTCCTATTTTTCTCCTGCTCTCACAACTAGACTGTGTTTCCCATCTTCCCTGCAGTTAGGTACAGTCATGTGACTGTGTTCTGGCCAATGGGATGTGGAGGAAAATGATGTCTACCACTTGTCATTCTCCACTCACTTTCCCCATTAACCAAATGAATGGAGAGCTCTCCAAGGACTTACCAGAAAGAAATTCCATATTATTTCCAAGATATTTCCATCCTGGATCCCTGAGTCACTATTTGAAGGATTACCTGACCAGAAACACCAGGTTGGACTATTGTTTGAATAGAAATAATCTTATGCTTTGTCAAGATACTGAAATTTTGGTTTCATGTGTTAGCAGAGACCACCCTAGCTAATATACTTTGATTCTCTGAATTTCAGGTCCTTATCAGTAGAATAAAGTAATACTTTTTATGGTGGTTATGAAGATTGGAGGTAGATATAAACAGCATCTAGTTCAGTGCCTGGTGCATAGCAGGTGTAAAAAAATGTGAACAATCACAAAACTGTAGAATTAAATCCCTTAGGATTCTCAGTGTTGTCACTCATCTTACTACCCTTTTAGGTGCAGGCGTGTTTTATATTATAGAGATGGGACTTGAAGGCCAGTCATCTTTGAATATGTGCATAAAGGCCAAGCCCCACATGCCTGAGTCTCTTTCCCCCTGTACTTCTTCTTGTCCCCTGCTAAGACAGAGGAAAGAAGACAATGAAACACGAATTTTATGATGACTTTTGGGGGTCATACTCTCTGCCCAGAAAACTCTCTCTGGAGGGAAGAATCTCAGCACTCAGTCATGTAAATGAGTCCAAGAAATATATGGGACAGGCATGCAGAGTTGGGTTTTTGAGCGCTACAGCATCTCAGTACCACTTCTAGCCTTCAGCTGCTAAAGGCGGTTGAGGTATAGGGATAGGGAGAATATGAGATAAAAGGCAACTGCAACTCATTTGCTTGAACTTTGGAGGCTGTGTGGCTCATTAGGCTTCTGTGGATTGGGTGGGCTACCTCAGGGTACCAGTGCCACAGAATAATTAGGGTCTTATCCAGTGAATACCTAGTGCCTGGTATATAGTAGGCCTTAATACATATTAACTCAATGAATGAATGAATAGAAAATTGTATAATGACCATGGATCATGGTAGAGTACCCCCACCCTCACCAGTTCTCCCCAGGAGAATGGAGAATGAGGTGGGGGAGAGTTCAGAATGATTAAGTGCAATGATGTACAAGCATCTCTATAAAGCTCTTTACTGATGAGTAGGTAAACAGCAAAGTTGTATCAGTCTCATTTATAAAAATTCATTTATTTATTTTAAAATTTAGGCACTTATATCCAGGCAGGGCTGTTTCCAAAACCAGCTGGACTATGGGTTTCTACTCTTTTTGAAATATTTTCAAGGAAGAATATTCAATGATCTCCCTCAATAAATGACTCTAGTATCTGGCCAATTTATCTGTTCACCTACTGTCCCTCGAAGCTACTTCTCCTTGTTCTGTCCTTTGTGGTAATACTAACTAGTTAATGACTACTGCCTACACTCTAAAGACCTTTTGAGGTAAATTATAGAGACACAATTTCCACTTCCAAAGAGCATATAGCCTACCAAAGTAAAAGCACAAATGTATCAAATATGCTTGAGTGAGAGATTGATATTTGGAGTAGGGCAGTTTAAATGGCTTTTTATATATGGTGGCAGAATATGGTACAGTGTTAAGGGTTCTTTGTTTCTCAGTAAGCCAGTGCAAATTCCCCAGTTCTTATAGGGGAGAGGATCACACAGGTGTCCTAATTAATAACTGGAAAGGATAGGAAATGGGTAATCTCAAGGTCTAATTTTTGAAAGAGGAAAACCTTCTATCTTACTTAAGCTGCTGTTATTTGGTCTCTGTCATAGCAGCTAAAACTAAATTCAAACTATACATATATATGAATTATGGAGCATATATCTAAATATATTCATATATATGTAAAAATATGAATTCAAGTGAAGGGAAAATGACTCAAATCAGGGAGTATGCATGTGTAAAAGTGTCTCACACATTTTTCACATAGCTAATACCAATATGATTAAGCATCTCTTCCCTTTTCAATTTCTGTCTTGACTTACTTTTGAAGCAATGGCAGTTTTTAGAGCCTACCTGCACTTGAGGTTGTCATTTTCAACTCTCAAATTTGCGTTGGGTTAGTGGAGTTGCTGGTTTCATTTCTAAGCCTGCAGCCTTAAGCTGGGGCTGCTAGTAGCAGCAAAGTCAGGGACTCTGCTAAGACCGTTAAATTCCTCATTAGTCTCACAATAGGGGCAGTAGGTGGTCATGCACCAGGGGCAGGGAGCCAACCCAAGAACCAGAGGCCATTTCCTCAAGGGAAAAGCCAGTCAGTCCCAGAGAGCTGAGCCCAGAAATTGATAATGGAGACAAAGTTGGAAATGGAGGGTAAAAGGATCAAAACCAAGCTCCTAACAAAACTTTGACAGAAGGACCTGTTTGCATCAAAATTCAGAAAGGACAACTGGACAGTGGGGATGCTGAGATCATTAAAATGTCTCAATAAGAAGAGATGACAGAGCCCCACAGAGTCTGATGCCAGCCACAAGCCTCAATTTAAGCAAGACGGAGTTTGATATTGAATTTAGTCTTTGTTTTGGGCAAAAATTTTTCCTAAGTCTCATGTTTGGTCAGGAGGAAAGTCCGGCTTTGGATGGCGTGAGTGGAAACACATGGCTACAGAGGGAAATTTTGAAACAAAACAGGAATAGGTTGGCAACAGTCCTGACCCAGTCAGAGCTGACATCCAATCTTGCATGTTCATTAGTTTCAATCTTCCTTCCTTTAGATAAAATCTAATAAGGGATTTGAGTTTTCCATCTTCTTTTCCCTTTACTAGACCTCTGATGGAGCTATTAATGAGTGTGAATAGCCACAGGGCAGGCAGCCTTAGAGCAGAAGAGATGAAACAGATGGCAAGACTAATCTACAAACTGGACAAGGCCATTAAGAATCCACTCATCATCACTATTAAACATTCAAGAGGTAGTTTCTGCACATTAACTTGACAGGATAACATAAGTCACAGCCTTTCTGGGCCTCAGTTTCAATATCTGTAGAATGTGGAGCCTGGATTAGCTCAGCAGTTATTAAAACGTGCTCTGAGGAGCCATAGTATTTTAAGATGGTCCTTCAGGTCACTCCAAGGAACAAGAAGAAGTATCAGGCCTTTTCTTCAATCAGTCACAGTGCATTTATCTGTTTTATGCAGTGACAGTACAGTTGGATTTCTCTTGCGGGGGGTGGGGGGATGGGGCAAAAATTGGTCTCACTGTTAAAATAAAATTCGCAATTCACTGGGCACAGTAAACCCTAAAGACAACCTTGAGTCTAATAAGCTGTGAATCTGCACTGAGCAAAGCTGCATCTCTAGTCTAGTGTTCTTTTATCTCCAGGTGATACTGATATGGTTAAGGAAGGAGAAAATAGATTTCTGCCCATTGAAAGGCAACACCATATCTTATAGCCAATGTTCATTATAAAAACATAACTCTGTGCCTAAATTCCCACCTTTGAAGTAGACAGGCTAGAAATAATAAGTTAACATCATGAAAAAAACTGCCTCTTTAAATTATGTAAAAATGGCCAGTTCCGCTTGATGAGTGGTCACAGTTTCACTGGTCTGGAAAAGATTTTTTAAATGACCTAATATTTATAAATTAAGAGATTCTAAAAAAAAAAAACCTGGATTGCTGACATCCTGAAAAAATCAGAAGATGTAGCTACATGGAAACTGCAACTCTCCATTACTTCATGGCAGTAGTTGGCTGAAGCCTTAGGCAAGGGTTCTCAAGCTTAGTTGCACTTTAGAATCACCTGGGAGCTTTTTAAAAATCGTGATGCTCAAGTGACACCCGAAGTTAATTAAATCAGAAAGTCTGGAAGTGGGAGCCCAGTATCAGTAACTTTTAAAGACCCCCAGGCGATTCCAATGTTCAGCAAAGTCTGAGGACCCCTGCATTAGGGCCTTTGAATTCACAAACTCTGCTTGAGAGATCTCTTCTTTCCTCTCAAATATCCACATGGCTTGAAGGCTTGCTTCCTACAGGTAATTAGTCACATGTCATTTTCCAAGTGAGACCTCCTGTGACCACCCTATCTGCAGAATCCGCTTCCCCTGTATCCCTATAACTTGCTTAAATTTCTTAGCACTTCTCATGATTTAACTTATTATATATTTCACTTATTCACTTTGTTGTGTGTCTCACACTATTAAATAAAAACATCAAGAGGGCAAGGATTTTAGCCTGTTTGTTCACTGCTATATTTCCAGCATTCAGAATAGTGCTTGGTACACAGCAGGTACCTATAAATATTACTTGTTGCGCTAGGCATTGAATGACGCTGAGAAGCCTTTGCTTTGTACACACAGGGTGTGTACTCTTTGTTTGCCAGGGTCCCCATCTACCCACTTCAATCCTAAGTTAACTGCCTGACTCCTTTATGAATCTGTGACCCTGGATTTAAATATGACCCTTAATTTCAAATGAAAATAAAAGTCACAGGAACTATTCAGCAAAGCTCACTGTTGGTTTAAGACAAGTTACTAGAATGCTGAGGGAAAAAACATGGATACATAAGAATTTTCAGTCATGATGTATTTGAATATTTATTTCTGAGTTACAAAGATGAATCCTGACATTAGCACTCTGATCTCAGCTCAGCTTGATACTTGACACACAGCAAATGTGGTGTAATCCATTTAATAAGTTTTTCTTTTCTCAGCAAGGGTCTAAACAA
>JAQZBX010088743.1:0-12713 GCA_029593785.1 Cabassous unicinctus
CTTTACAACCATGGATTTGGCAGGGAATCTTGGATATGGAACCAAAAACCTGCACAACAACAAAAAATAGATTAAGGACTTCATCAAGAAGGACATTATCAAGAAAGTATAAAGGCAACCCTAAGAATGGTAAAAATGCTTGCAAAATATATATCTGGTAAGGATTTAATGTCCAGAATATAGAAAGAACTCTTACAATTCAACAACATAAAATACAACAACCCATTTAAAAATAGTGAAAATTTGGAAGAAAGAGTTTTCCTAAAATGATACATAAACCACCATTAAGCAAAAGAAAGGGTGCTCACTCTCATTAAACCTTAGGGAAAACAAAATAAAACCACAAGATACCACTTCACACACAAAAGGATTACTATTATATGTAAAATGGGAATTCCATTCCTAGTTATAGATTTAAAGAAATTTAAAACAGGGTCTCAGATTCTTGTAGAACAATAGTTATAGGAACATAATTCAAAATAGACAAAAGGATTGAATACCTAAGTGTCCATCAAAATATAAATGAGGAAATAAAATTTGGTACACCAAAATGAAATATAATTCATATGTAGGTAGAAATTAAGTTCTGAGACATGCTGTAAAATCAATAAACCTTGAAAACATTATGCTGAGTGAAATAAAGAAAGCACATGAGGACAAGTTATGAATTATTTCACAGATATGAAATATATAAAAGCAATTTTGTACAGGAAGATGTTATCAGGGAATACAATACAGGGGTGGTTTTCTTGGTGGTTTTAGATTATTTATGATTTTAGAAATTAAAAAATAATACATAAAGGAGACATTTGTGTCCAAACCTCCCTTTAAGCAATTTCTGAAGGACATAGTCTCACTAAATACCAATCTTAGTGCATGTATACTCATGTTGCATAAAGCCAGACTAAGAATTAGATTCTGTCTTGAGAGGAAAATATTGTACATTTTCTTCATAAACAAAGTGACTCAAATTCCATTTACATTACTGACTAAAAGAATGATATAATTGGGAATAAATTTAATCAAGGGCTTGTATCCAGAAAACTATAAAACATTGCTAAAAGAAAATAATGATGATCTAAGTAAATGGAAAGATGTTCTGTGTTTATGAGTTGGAAGGTTAATATCATTAAGGTATGAATTCTACCCAAACTGATCTACAGATTTAATGCAATCCCAATAAATATTCCAATATCCTCCTTTCTAGAAATGGAAGAACCAATTGTCAAACTTATCTGGAAGGCCAAAGGCCCACAAATAGCCAAAACACCTTAAAAAGAACAAAATTGTGGTACTGTCACTTCTAGACATTAAAGCATATTATATAGCTACAGTGGTAAAAAAGAATGGTACTAGCAAAAAGATAGATTGACTAGTAGAAACTAATTGAGAGTTTGGAAATACACCCTCATGTCTATGGTCAAGTAAGTTTCAACATGGCTGTCAAACACACTCATCTGGGTCAGAACAGCCAATTAAAAAATGGTGCTGGGAAACTGGATATCCATCTAAAAGATAGAAAGAAGACTCTTACTTCACACCTTATATAAAAATTAATTCCAATTTGACCAAGGATGCAATTATAAATCTAGAAATATAAAACTCTTAAAATAAAGTGTAGAGAAACATCTTCAAGATCTTGTGGTTGGTGGTGGTTTCTTGGATTTTACACACAAAGCATGAGCAAAAAGGACAAAATTGGATAAATGGGACTGCCACAAATGAAACACATTCATTCTTCAACAGACTCTTCAAAAAAGTAAAAAGCTAGCCTACCTAATGGGGAAAATCTTCAGAAACCATATATCTGATAAAGGATTCATCTCCATGTTATAGAAAGAGATCACAGAATTTAATGACAAAATGATAATCAACCCAGTAAAAATTGGGCAAACAGTTGAATAGACATTTTTCTAAAGTGGATAAATGACACATTAAAAGATGTTCAGCATCACTACCTATTAGAGAAATGAAGATCAAAATTACAATGTGATATCATCTCACACCATACAAAATGTCCATTATTCAAAGGACAGGTTATTACAAGTGCTGGAGAGGACATGGCAAAATAGGAACACAACTTCAATCTAGGTGGGAGTGTAAAACCTTGCAACCTCTGTGGAAGATGATGTGACAGTTCCTGAGAAAAATAAATATCAAACTGCTATATGATATATCCATCCATGCCTCTGCAAGGAATATATTCAGAATAATTAAAAGCAAAGATGTGAATAGATATTTGCCCACCAATGTTCACCATTGCATTATTCAGGATTGCTAGAAAATGGAACTAACCAAGTCTCTGTCAATCAATGAATGGATTAAAAAAATGGAGTATATTCATATGATAGAATATTATATAACTGTAAGAAAAAATCATCTGGTGAAGCATGTGACACTATGGAAGAACCTTGAGGATATTATGTTGAATGAAATAAGTCTGACACACACAAAAAAACAAATATTGTAAGGTCTCACTGATACAAGCTGAACACAATGAGTAGACTTATGGAGAGAGTTGGACTATGAAGTGTAGGTTGGTGGGAAATGAAATGTGGGATGAAAAGGGGGAGATGATACTGGATATAGGTAGAATGTTTGCTAAGGTCATATATAAATATGTGGTAATGTTTGGACTTGATGGTTACATATTATAATGAATATAGTAAACACTGTTGATTTATAGATGTGATTATGACTGAAATGAGTAGTCTAGGAAAACTAATGTTACTTTGAGGATAGCATGAGGAGAATATTGTGAAACTATAACAATGATTTCGGCTGTAGATGAGAATTGCAGTTAATAATATAAGTACAGAAATGTTCTACTACAAGATTTTAAAGTGGTGATAAGTGGGAAAATATCACATGTAAATTACAGATTACAGTTAGAACAAAATTGTAATGCTTTTGTTGCAAAAGCAACGTTGGTGCTATCTTGATGCTAAAGATTTTTAAAAAGCTGGTTTTGTGAGATGTGTATGTGATTAAGCATTTTATCCTGATTCTCCTTTTTTTTTTCATTAATAAGGATGCCTTGACTGTGTCCTTTAAACAGTGTTCATCAGTGTATTTTTCTGAATACTAGAGAAACTGAGTTACCAATTTGAATTAAATGAGATAAAAGAACCTTAAAGAGAACTTTATTAGGAGTAATATTTCTATAATATGTTGAGCTACCTTTTGATGTTCTTTTATTTTCTGAATTTGAAATAGTTATTTTTAAAAAGGCAGAAAAGTGTACAGAAAATATTTTCTACCCTTAAACCAGTCCATTAAATGAAACATGAAGTGATACTAAGATTTCAGGTATCATGCTCCAAACTCCTCTTCTGCTTTTGTTCTTAACTTCTGGAATAAACCAGTATTTGGGCAATCCAGCCATGTGGAATAGAACCTAAGAAGTACTTCCTGGCTGATAGATCTTTGAGTTCCAGTGAAATGATTTTCCAAGGTAGCAGATCAGCTGAAGAGCTGGATTCTAATATTTGTTTTTGAAATTGTGAGAAGAACAGGATGGGATTTGGCAGAGTCTCCTTGACCCTTCAAAAACTGCAATTCTCTGGAGGATAGTTCATATTATACTGCAATGGGCATGCCAAGAACAGTTTAATTAGTATAGGGCAAAGACTTTGTCCTTTGAAATAGAAATAGGCTCAGTTCATGAAAAGTTAAGGCATTTCACTTTGGACCAACTTTGTGGGTTCAGATCACTCTGGTGCCTGGCACCTTTATTAAACCTTTCTACCTTGTCCCTTCACTCTTTTTTCCAGCTTTCCCTTGGCACCATGGGCTGTGGTTCCTCCAGTTTTAAAGGTGTAATTGAAGTACCACCTTGCCCACTCAGATTGGGCATATTGACAACATTAATGGCAAAAACTAGCAGTTCCCTTAAATGTCCTTTAACAGAGAAGCTGCTAAGAAAACTGAATAGTCAGACTGATCCTGAGATGCTGGTGTGGTGTAGACTCCCTGACTTTGGTTCTGTCAATCTCAGAGTCTCAGGGGTCATGAAAGATTGCTGGGCAACCAAAGTAACTCTGACCTCAGTGTGTTGAATATCTAGTAAGGAAATCCAGGCAGCCCCTGGTGGGCTTCTCAGACATTAGTCCAAGTCAGCATTGGGGAAATTCCTTACAAGAGTAAAGCAACAATATTCTGGAGGATCTTTATTGAAAGGACATGAAAGCAGTTTATATAATTTAGGAGATAAGAGTTGAGAATGCTTGGGGCTAGGAAGGTTGCCAAAAGAAGGAGGCATATTATACTTCTTAACGGGACTTATTCAAGGTTTTTGGTTCTTGTTATTGTTCTATGTTCTTTTCACTGATTTATTTTATTATATTTTTATAAGCATTCTGGGCTACAAGCTGGCTATGATAGCAAATATTGATTTGGCTTTTGTTAATCCATGACTGTTAAGCAACATCTGGAGTGTGTTTTGTGTTCATTTTAATAGTTCCTCTTTAATCTGAAGAGAGGAGAGTTTGTTCACAGTTATTCATGGTAGCACTGGATACTGAGAGTCCCTTACACTGACCAAGGCAGGCTTTGCTGCAAGAAATCATTGCAGTTAAGCTCCATCATTTTCTTCCTACCTAGTCTCTGTGAGGCAGTGGAACATGTGGGAACCTGCAATGGTTGCTCTAGAGACCCAAGGAGACTTCTAAAATGGCATCTCTCTCTTGGACATCAGAATTGCCTGAAGACCTTATAAGAATTAGATACCCAGAACCCTACAAAGTCATGAGCAGCTGGAGTTACATTCACAACTCTCTAGTAAACTCCATGGGGCTCTTATAACCTTGGCATCCAGAATAGCAGAGTCAGTGAGGTAGGGGCAAAAAGAGAGCTGATGGATTCTATATGAGGTAATGATTTAGATGAAAGAAGAAAAAGAACCAAGAAAAAGAGCTGTGAAAACCTTTAAGAATTTCCATCTTTGGAAAGGAATCATAAAATTGACCACATGTCTCATGGTGTTGGTGGGTGCAGCAGGGGACTATTGCCCTTCTCACATACCTCATTGTGAAAGCAGCAAGTGAATACAAGGTTGAATGACCCAGCTCTCCTTGGAGCATCTACATCTAATATGCTGGGAAGACTGTAAATAGTTTAAAAATTTTCCAGCTTAGCAACATGTTCCAAATACAGGAGAATTGTTACAAGGGAGGTACCCTGGACCAGTCCTACATCTTCCTCCACTGGTACCAACCTCTAGTAATTTCAGATTAGCTCTGGCAGGGATCTCACACACTAGGGATGATGACCCTGGAAGGGCTTATCTGAGTGCAGGGCAAGTAACCATTCCAGGTTGGAGAGTGGGTCTACCCAGTAGTGTGGACCCTGGGACACTACCTTCTCCCTGAAGATCTAAAACCAGGAGTTACATGAATAGGTATCCAGAGGCACATGTGTGATTGCTCCTCTCTCACTCTTCCTGGGTCCCTGACCCCTTACTTACCATTCCTCTGTCCTGCTAATATCTCAGCAGGAATGTTATTGGGCATGTGACCACAACCTCAAGCTTATGGGTCTAGTTCCTAGGCCTTTCACTCCTCAGCCTGCTTCTTCCACTACTCTCTCATTCCTAATGAAGACTGGTGTGTAAGCTGACTCATGCAATATCAGGAGAGCTGGGCTTATGTCAGACAGTGCACAAGGTGGGGCTTATTTCCTGCTGCTGGACATGGTGACAGCCAGGCCAGGCCTTGGACCTCATGCCTCACTTTCTTCCCTGTGCAGCTACAGCTTCTCAACTGCCCCACCACTGCCCTCCTGCATTTTCATTTCAAAATTATGTTATCTTCTGACACACATGGATATCCACACAATGCCATAAACAAAAACACATTCCAGTTAGATAAAGACCTAAATATGAAAACCAAAACTTTGATACTATAAATAATTAATTATTAAAAAATTAATAAACAAAGGAGTAACACCAGAATATATTCTCCCTGCATTCTGGATTAAAGGATGCTGTAGACAAAATTCTGCTTGGATACCATACTGTTCAATTATTCGCAGCAAATAATTATGAGATAAGGGAATTGAAAACCAGGAGTAGTTACTATAGTAAGATTGATTAACTGGTCTGGAAAATGCTAAACACAGTGAAAATACACGTATTATTTTCAGATGTGATTCTAGAAGTCCAAATCAAGCATTGGAAATTTTTCTAATAAATTGTTTCCAGAAGATTCCTTAATAAGCTTTCAAAAACTACAAAATATTTAGTAAAATGTTTGGCAGGAACAGCACAAAACATATGAAAAGTCAAAATACTGAAATAAATAAAGTGAATCCTAATTAAATGCAAAATAATGTCATTACTGAATGGGAAGCTTTCTCAAAAAATGTCAAACACTAATATATAAAAGAAATGCAATTTCATATCAACATAGTTCTTTAATTGTATACATTAATAATATCATACAAATGTTATAATTAATACTACAGAACAGTCAGGAAAAACATTATAAAGGTTATGAGAGAAGACTTTCTTCATCAAATCACAGATTGAATCAATAAGATATTAGCATGGAAACTGAGAAATAGATCAATGGAACAAATAAAAATATCCAGAAGAATCCCTAATAACCATGAATGCAAAGGTGGTATTTCAAATAAAAAATATATATATAATTTAGTAAATAAACAGTGATGACTCAAATAATCAGCCTTCTGGGAAAATAATAAGATATAATATAGATTTGTTTATTTAAAATTAAAAGGAAGCAAGAAAAAGTAATAGAAAATTAAGAAATTACAGATGAAGAGATTTTAACCGAGACAGATTATCCAGAAATTAGAAGAAAAAAAGATAAATGAAATTGACCAAAACATTTTTAAAGTATTGAAGAGAGAAAAAACTTGCAGAAATAACACATGCAAATAATAGATTTGGAAAATTATTTGAAACATAGATTACAAATGATTAATAACTATTTTTATTTTAATTGGAAGAAATCTGAAAAAAATTGAGTGCTTGAAAAATGAGGGGTGAATACAAGCAGGCCATTCATAGACAATCAAAATGCCTGATAAACATAAACAATGTTGTTCAAAAATACTGGTAGATAAAAAAAATCAAAGTACCAATGATATTGTTCAAATTTAAGAACCAAAACAGCTACTGCAGGATGGGTTTCCTGGAAAAGGCTATAATTTACATAGTTGAAATAGAATATTATTACAGCCTTTCACGGAAAGCAGCTTAACATTAGTTTTAAAATTTTAAAATATTTTTACACTGGAAATCTCACCATGGGAAATTGTCTCAATGACATAAATGTTGTATAGAAAAAGATGCTTACTGCTGCATTGTCAATAATGATACAAAAATAAAAATAAAATCATTACCCATGGATGGAGGAATATAGAATAATTTATGGCAGAGCCACATTATATATATTAGGCAGTCATTAAAATGAAATTACAGTAGAAGCTGAGAAAGAGAATTCCCAGTAAATATTATATATGCAAGAAAGGAAGATGCAGAGTAGCATATATAAAATGAGCCCATTTGGTTAAAACAATGACAAACACCTGAATATTTTTCATTACATGTATATGTACATATGCGTGAATAATGGAGTAGATATGTATATTTGCATAACTGGATAAGATTATTTAGGCATGAATAGTAAAACAGGATATTTACAAGATAATTAATATGAATTACCTTGTGTTCACTTGTGGTACAATTACGGGGAGTGGAGAGTTGGAACATGCAGAAAAGATGGTGAAGAAGATAGCAGAATAGGAAGCCCCTGGAACTAGTCCCTCCACCAAAAGAACCATTGAACTGGCAGGAATTGCCTGAATCAATGATTTGAAATTCTGGCGACTAGTGGCACTATGTAGCATACAGAGAGGAGAGTGTAGAAGAGGCTGGTAAGTTGAGATAAATGCCAGTGGGTTTTGTCCTCCCTGCAGTGGTTACAGCCCACCTTCCCTTAGTCTGTGGCAGACAGCATTAAGGAAAAATTATGATACTGGCACATACAATAGTTGATATTTGATAGTCATTGGAATGAAAGGATTATAGTGGTTTTTGAGTAACAGAGAGCTCCATGAAGTATTACCTAAGGAGGAAAGCAAGATGCAGGATAGCATTTACTAAATGAACACATTTGGGTAAAACAATAACAAATACATGAATATATTGCACATATATAGATGTATTTATGAATGCATAAAAGAGCAGATGTGAATATCTGAATATCTGAGTATGATGTTTAGGCACAAGTAATACAGACTAGTTAACCAGATTTATCAATTCTCTTGGATTAACTTGTGAGAGAGATACAAGGGTTAGAACATGGAGAAAAGATGGTACTTAAAGAAAAGAGCATAGATGTTATGTACACCCCAGTAAAAAGTTATTTGATCATGTGCAGTGTGTACTGTAATGGTGCCCATTAAATGATCAATTTGTTAATATGAATTAAAAACTGGAATAACCAAAATGATAGTGTTAGTGCCATTTCTACTGAATTATAGGGAGCCATGACAGACTAAGTGGAAAAGGGTGAAAAGCAATGGGGAAAACTGTGACTTATTTTCCACAAAAGCAAACAAAGAGATCTACATGTATACCTGTACATGTATAAATGTCTCCTGGAAAGGAAAAAAGAATGATAGGATATAGATTTGTCATTAACATTTGGCACCTTGATGGAGGAGATAAATTTGATGGAGGGGATGATTCTACTGCTTTCTTTATACAAATTTATGATTCTCATTATAAGTGTAAGAATTTTATAAATTTAAAAAATTATATATATACACAAATGATTATATACATTTTGTTGGAGGTTTTCCAAATAGGCAAAAAATTATCCTGAGTATGTTGTTCAAAGGTTTTATTTTTTTCCTTTTTAAACTATTATTATTATTTTTAAAAGATAGTTAAATTACATAAATGTTACACAAAAGATATATCGATTCCCATATGCCCCACTCCCCATACCTCCCACACTCTCCCTTATAAACATCCTTCATTAGTGTGGCACACACATTCATTGCAATTGATAAATGCATCCTGAGGCTTTGCCATTAAGCATGGACCATAGTTCACATTGTAGTCTACACTCTCTCCCACACAGTTCCGCATGTTGTGTGATGATATAAAATGGCCTATATCTGTCATTGCAACCTCATTCAGAATGATTCCCAAGTCCCAAAAAAGCCCCTGTATTACAATTGTTTTTCCCTCTCCCTGCCCCCAGAGCCTCCAGTGGCCACTGGCTCCACATCAATGTTGTAATTTCTTCCATTGCTGGAATCACAATATGTCTATAGTAGAATACTATTAAGTCCTCTCTAGCCCAAAGTTCTTTCCCCAATCCCAAGAATTCTGGGATGGTGATGTCCACTCCACCTCCAATTGACAGGGGCCTTATAACCCATGGGGAATATGGGTGGGACTATCCTGCTTGCAGCTACAGACTCTCTCTGTTCTCTGAGATGACTGTTTTCCATCATCATCTCCCTGCCAGTTGTCCTGGGTGAGTCCAATGAGCTGTAGAGAAGGTATTGCAACTTCTCTGAAGTTCCAGGTCCAGCTGGCAAGTGGAGAACCCAAAGACTCAAGTCTCTGGAAGTACACCTACAAACTCCATCACCAAGTATAGGTTAAATAGAAGGGAAAGATGAGCCATGCACATGGAAGACATAATTGAGTCAAACTCTGTCATTCTTAGAAGCACAAACTTCAAAAAAGAACCCACTGGCTAAGCACCACACTTCGGAGCTATATGCCCCAACCATAGGACCTGGGAGTCTCCAGAGCCCTCAGGAGCCCCACTATTTGGGGTAATATCCTCTTTGGTAATCTATGAGATCCTGCTGAGATATGCATAAGTGTTACCTATGGGTTGACCTCCCAAATGACTTTGAAGTCTCTTAGCCATATAAACTCATTTGTCTTTACATTTCCCCCCTTTTGTTTGCAGAATTTTTCTAGTTGCATTGCTAGTTGGTGCTTGGTAACAATCCTTCGGTGCCAGGGAGGCTCATCCCCAGGAGTCATGTCCCATGCTGGCAGGAAGGTAATGCATTTATATGCTGAGTTTGGCTCAGAAAGAGTCCACATTTGTGCAACAAGTAGGCTCTCAGGAGGCAAATCTTAGGCACCCCATAACAGTAGGCTAAGTTTCAATTTCTAGAGCAAAGCCTCATAAGCCTTCATCAATATCAAGAGCCCATTAGTGGATTGTACTCATTTGCCAGACAATGCACCTGCACTTGGAGGACTGTTGTTGCTCCCTTAGAGAATGTGGCAGAGCCCTCCAGGAATGGAATTCAGTATTCTCTCAGTTATTGTGTGAGTCTCCACCCACTGTGACATTATCCAGTGAAATCTGAACATTTTTACATACCTTATATGTGTGCTCAGCTGAACTTCCTCCCATGCATCCCCCATCCCTGACACCCAGTTATAACCCTTCTGTGATCCAAAGCTTCTTCAAAGATGTAGCCATTACAATAGCTGAATAAAATTAATAAGAAAAGGAAATAATAATGATAAGTTTAGATATGAGATAAAGTACGTAAAAAATTGGGATATGAAAAGTAATGAAAAATATTTAAAAAACATATTTTTTTATATTTTACCTTTAATCACCACAATATCTGGTGTCCTGTCTGTACAATGGCACCTTCCCCCACTCATTCCCCAGTGTCTCATTATTTTTCATTTTGTTTTCAAAGAAGTTTTAGGTCACAACAAAGTCACACACACAGAATTCAGTAGACTCTCATATACCCAACAACCTCCCTCTTTCCTCTCCCTCCATTTTAATACCTTTTTATATGTGGATGGTACCTTTGTTATACCTGATATACAAATAGTGAAACATAGCTATACTAAACATTAACAGTGATTTACAATATGGCTTACATTTTGGGCAGTACAATTTTATAAATTTTTATGATATTTACCATGTCTTGTGTCCATCACTGTAAGATCATGCAGAATATTTCCACTCACTATTCAGTACCTCCTGTTTGATCTATTCTATTCCTTCCTACCTCCCCTCAGGACCCATGGTGACCCCCTGGCTTCAATCCTTGAATGACAAGATTCATAGTTACATGCCACAAGACTGAGGTCTTGACACACTGGTTTGTCTTCCCCTATTAGGAACCATCCATACTCTCGAGAGCTTCTCCTTCTGAACAAATCAGTCCTCCTGAGGATGGGAGTCGAACTCCTTCCCACTCATTATGTGGGTCTCCACCCACTGATACAACACATTATGACAGAATGATCACTCACACACTCACTAAAAGCCTGCTCCAGGTGCACCCTCTCCAAAATGCACCCCATCCAAAACCCTAAACCAGTAGCCATTCCTTGTCATATTGCTATAAGAGCATTCCCAACTTTGTACTTTCAACCACATACCCACAAATCCCCAGTGTTTTCCTGGTCCCTCTCCGAGCTATCCCCCCAGTACCTTGGAAATTCTAACCCACATTTCCCAATCTACTCACCTGTCAACCCTGCACCACCCAACCCAATAATATCACTACCCTCATGTCTTATTTCTTCAATATGCAACTACACCCTTTTGCCTTACCATAGATTATGACTGTATCCATGATGGCGCACATCCTTCTCTCTTTCTATTTCTTGTAAACCTATCTTCCAGACAAGATCTCTCTAAGTCTGCTCAATTTCCTTAATTCATATCAGTGAGGTCATGTACTGTTTGTCCTTCACTGCCTGGCTTGCTTCACTCAACATAAGGTCCTCAAAATTCATCCATGTTATCCTGTGTGTTAGCACTTTATTCCTTCTTACAGCTGAGAAACATTCCATTGTATGTATGCACCACATTTTGTTTATCCATTCATCTGTTGATGGGCACCTGGGTTGATTCCAACTTTTGGCAATAGTGAATAATGCTGCTATGAACATTGGTGTGCATATATCTGTTCATGTTTTTGCTCTCAGTTCTTCTGGGTATATAGCCAGCAGTGGAATTGCTGGATCATATGGAAGTTCTATAGTTAGATTTTTTTAGGAACTACCAAACTGTCCTCCAAAATGGCTGGACAATTCTACATTCCCACTAGCAGTGGATGAGGGTTCCAATTCCTCCACATTCTCTCCAACACTTATAGGCCACTGTTTTTCTAATAGCCACCATTCTAATGGGTGTAAGATGGTATCTCATTTTAGTTTTCATTTGCATTTCCCTAATGGCCAGTGATTTTGAACATCTTTTCATGTACTTTTCAGAGATTTATACTTTTTCCTCAGAGAATTGTCTTTTCAGGTTGCTTGCCCATTTTTAAAATGGGCTCTTTGTCTTTATATTTATGAGGTACAATATTTCCATATATATATCAGGATATTAGGCTCCTATCAGATATATGGTTGCCAAATATTTTCTCCCATTGGGTAGGCTGCTTTTTACTTTCTTGATAATGTCTTTTGAGGTGCAAAAGTTTGTAATTTTGAGGAGATCCCCTTTATTTACTTTTTCACTCACTGCTCGTGCTTTGGGTGTGAAGTTCATGAAACCATTTCCTATTTCAAGGTCTTGTAGATGCTTCCCTACATTATCTTCCAATGTCTTTATGATCTTGGTTCTTATATTTAGGTCTTTGCTCCATCTTGAGTTAATTTTGTAAAAGGTGTGAGATGGTGTTCCTCTCACATCCTTTTGGATATGGATATCCAGTTCTCCAAGAAC
>JAQZBX010088744.1:0-12713 GCA_029593785.1 Cabassous unicinctus
ACACTGGTGAACAAGGCTTAGGAACAGGTGTTAACCAGACGGGTTAGCACCCCAGGTATTGCTAGGAAAGACAGGCCTTTCTCAGGGAGCTCTCAGGCAACTTCATGTGGTAATACACAAGCTAAAGGGGCGTGACAAACAGAGTTTGAAGGATACCTTGCAGGACTACCCAATCAAGCCCACGTAAGCAGCCCTGGCTCTAAAGCCATCGCTGCCCTGCTGCAAGCTCACCATGAGAGCAGGGACTGTGTTTCTCACTCTTCTATTCAGTGCCTGGCGCAGAGCCTGACTCATGGTAGAGGAGACCCGTTGACAAAGAGGCAGAGTTCAGAGATAGAGTATTGTCACGAGGTGTGAGCATGATAGATCTATTTCCATTGGCCTTTGCCTTTCAAGTCCAATGAAGATGGATTTGAACCTGATTGCGGCCTCCGTTTCCTAAAATTCTTTTACCCTAGGCTCTGCATAGGTGGGAGGAAGAAGCAAGTAGCAAAAGAGGCTGCTATAGTATCAGAGAAGTATACCTTGGAAAAGTGACACCCGTGCCCTTGAGCCCACCAACTCCCACTCCCATTTCCAGTTTCTTTAAAACTTAGCATTGTCCCCTTAGCAACACTTGTCCATGGTTTCCTCCATGATGATTATCCCAAATCCCCCCTCTTTTACCTCATGACAGTAATGGGTGACAGGGATCCTCAGTTTGACCACTCCATGTAATCATGGTTAACATTTAACTGAGACTTCCTTTATCTTTTTTGAAGAGGGCTAGGGAATATGAAGCTTTTGATTTGGCTCTATTAAGTATGGGAAAGGGGAGAGGGAAGGCCAAGTGTTAGAGCCTCCCTTCTCTGAGAGAGGAAGATAAGGGGCTTGTCCTAATACTAGCCAGTAGGATTCAGTGCAAACAATTGTTAAGCCCCTAGTTTAAGCACTACTGAGCTCTAGGGAATCAAAGGTGCAAATGACATAGCTCCTAATATTTAGGGCTTGCAATCTAGCACTGGGGCTCATGGTTCCACTAAGGTCCTGGCAGGAATGGGGCTAATAAAGGAGGTGGCTCTTGATAGCACAGTCACCATAAGGCAGCTGTCCCCTACCAGCATCCCCTCCAACCTCAGAACCAAGAAAAGAATGACCAAAGGGGTCTGTACTCATGTAAGGCTTCTCCAAGCTGTTGTCAGAGGGTCTGTCTTGGAAGAGGGAAAACTTTGGCTCCTCTTTCTTTTAGAGATGTAGGCACAAGGGACTGCTTCCCTAAATCGGACTATTAGGCATAGGAAGAAGGAGAGATCTGTCCAAATGCAACTCCACGAAGGACGGGGATAATCTCCAGTCCCAGAAATTGTCCATCACCCACCTGCCTGGGAAGCATTTCCTGGGAAACGATGGGTATGGTCTTTCACTGAATTATAAGGTCATCATCTCCATCCATCCAGCTTTTTTACTTGTCACTGGAAATTCGGACCAAAATGGTGGCTGTGAAGAATGGTGGGAAAACAAACAAGTAAAACCATGAGGGGCCACCAAAATGGACAGAATGAATCCAAAAATACCTGTTCATCATAGGTAACACAGCCCTTTTTTCTTCCAGCTTCCCATCCTCATCCCCCAAAGTTTTCACCAAATCCCTAAGAGTGAGGACCAATTCTATACTTCTAGAGGAAATCGACAAGAATCTCTGGACCCTCAATGTGCTGATACCAGTAACCTGCACTGACTCACATAAATGATCACATATTTTTAAATGGGGGGGGAAAAGCTGTAGAATAATATATTATCCAGCTGTGTTCAAGAAAGTTACAAATACCTAGGTAGAAAAGTTCATCCTTGCAAGGTCAAATGCAATCTGAATTAGTCAGTCAAAGCAAATCCCAGATCTTGGATCCCAGAACTCCAAGTTCCATCCTTTGCCTTTGCTACTGAATGGAGCCAAGACAGATTCAATAATTCTGGGTACCCTGCTCACTCAGCAAGTCAGAAAAGGATAAATGGCAATCTTTGATTGGATAACAAGGAAACATGTAAACCAATGAGAGAATGCTTCTCCCTACCTAGCCAATAAGATCCCCTTTTCTTCTTGAAAGGAAGGTAGACCTTTTGTCCATAAAGAAATGAACAAAAAGGGAATAAAAATAATAATAATAAAACTGTTGCTATGGGACATTACTGATGTGATCAATGATGGCTCCCCAGAGAATTCATAATGGAAAGCACTTCTTTGGGAAGGAAAGTACAAACCAAACCAAAAAACAATAAAACAGAACAGATGTTTGGAAGTTTCTATAGTAACTTTTGAGGGAAAGTATTTTAATGTAAATGTCCCCCAAACTATATCTAGCCAGTCCACAGAGGGAATTTTGGGCCTTCAACTTAGATTGAAATTATAATGATTTTTATAAAATGTATAATAGCAATGGATGAGGGAAACAGTGTAGAAGAGAAAAGAAAAGTGAGGTGTGTTCACTGAGGCAGTGGCAGCACAGAAAAAGATACAATAGGCACTGCCGGAAACATGGAGATTTCCTCCATTCCTGGGTTGTCAAGTGATAGTGTGGTTGAAACAAGGTTTTGTTTTGGAAAGAGTAAGTTCATGGTTCTTATGGAGAAGTATTCTAGGTGAAATAGTGCATAGAACAAAGGTTGCTCTATTAAATTGTTCTGAGAATCTTGCAATTGTTGGGAAATTATGGGTAAAATGATTTCCTACCCAGATGTTACAAATGAACACACTTAAAAATATGAAGTTGTTCATATGGGAGGAGGAATGACTGCCAAATGAAGGAGAAAGCCCTTCTCCACCATAGATATTCTTAGACAATTTCCCTGTCTCCCTCCTGTTTATTCATAAAGAGCAATTTGTGTTTTTTTCCACATTTAAAGGGGAAAAAAAAGAAGGTAGGGGAGACACCAACCCCTCCAGTCTAAAGGGGAAAAAAAAAAACACCCTAATTGTGAACCCCAGACAGCAGAGGATAGATTACCTCTGAGGGGGTTGTGGTGATGGAAGGGTAGCTGCTTTGCCATGCACCTTGAGTTAAAAGGGGGGAAAAAAATCACCTTTCAGAATTTCTTTTTAACTCAATCCCTGGAAATTATGTGGGGAGAGCAGTTCTGATTCCCACCCAGCCGTGGGAAGGCAGGGGCCCCGCAGTAGATATTTTAAAAGAATCAAGGTGCTCACGGATAATCAGTGGCCAAAGCCCCTCTACTCACTGTAACCTAGGCAACAGGAGGCAAGGAACTGCGGCTGGTTGCCTGGTAACCACACTCTAGTGCCCCCATCCTGTCCCCTCTCCTCCTCCCACACCTCCATTAGCCCTTTTATGGTAGCGTCTCCCCTCAGCAGCTTTTTTTTTTTTTTTCCTTTCTGGCAAAACAGTCATCTCTACTCCTCATACAAAGGGCACTTTGCGCAAAACGCGGACCTCATGTTCACTTTGGACAGATTTCATCCACACCCAAATGTTGGCGCGCAGATAAAATTGCTTCTTATCTCGGCCTTCGTATGGTCTCCCTCCACCCTACGCGTTATACACCCCCTCCCCCACCTTAAGGCGTACTGAGGTTTAGGAGGGGGCGGGGCAGAGAACAAGAACAGGCCTTGGATGTGGTGATTTGTCACAGAATACCAGCGAATGGGGCTCCCAGCAGATCATCAGTCCCCCTGGACCCCTATACCTCCTCTCTCTGGCACCCTGCCTGCGTTTAGTTCCAAGTAGTAGCGAAGGGGAGGTAGAAAGCTTCCAAGAATCCGGTACCTAAACCCCTAGAGAAATGAGGAAGATGATCCCCTCCTTCCCAGCGAACCCTTCCTCACCTCCTTGGCATAGGGTCTGCGACGTGGAGAGTGCGAGCTGAGCCGCGTGGGGCGGGGAGGTTGGAGCTTGGGGGACCGACCCTGAGCGCCTAAGGGCCGGGGCGCTGTCCAGCCTCTGGTGCTGAAACTGGAGGCGCGAATACGTCGTGGAGGGGCTCCGGGGCTCTTCAGCAGACTGATTCTGACCCAAGGGTCGGGACCCAAAGGGCAAGTGTTCTGTTCTTCAGGTGGATAAACGAGACCAGGACTATTTGAGCTTTTTCAGCAGACGGATAGTCCACCGCCACCCCCACCCCGGGCGCAATTCCCCGTGCCTTTCCATTCCCCAGCGGGGGTTAGTGGGATTATATGCCGTGGTGGCAGAGGGTGGGAGGAAGAGCCCTCTGTACTGGGGTGTTTAACTTGTTGCCACCTGACCTTTTCCACTTTTTTTTTTTTTTTCCTTCGGCGCTGGGCTCTCTGGGTGTCTTCAGGCAGAGACCCAGGACTTCTGCGCTCAGAGCTCAGGACGCGCCTCCCTTTCTGGTGGAAGATTGCCGCGGCCGTGGCAGGTGAGGCTGGGAGAGGCCTGAAACACCCAACCCAGCCACTTTTCTGCATGCAACAGGTCTTGCAGCATCTGGAATCTGAGGGGCGAACGGGGATGACGCGGCGGCTGTGGTGGGTTTGGGAACACTGACACACCGGGTGTGCGCGCAATCCCGAGGCTGCCGGGTTGCGCATCCCCCAAGGGGGCGCAGTACTGAGCGAGACAGAAAGCTAGGTTTAGGTGTCGCCCAGCGGGTGGGTACGAGAACTGGATGTCCCCACAAATCGAGCCCGTCGAACACCCCGTAGGAGCGCTGAGCTGCCGGGCTCCAGAATCGTCTCCCGCTTCCCACGAGCCCTCACCGCCTTGTATGCCTCGTGTCACCTTGTAGGTGGGCACCTTTAACAGATGCCAAGCCTGACCACCCCATCCCCGGGCTCCTCCGGAGCAGCCCGAGTCGACTGCTCCTCTGCTCCCGAGCCCTTGATCTTGGGAAAGGAATTAGGTAGGTGACCCTGGACGGGATTTTACCTGGCACCGGTCGCTATGGCCGGGGAGGAAGACCGCCGCTGTCCACTTCTTTCTGGGGGAAAAAAAAAAAAAAAAAAGCTCCTTCCGAGAATCCCTCCCTTGGCTCCTCGCTTCTTCCCCAAGAGCTGCAGGGCAAGGGGAAGGGGCAAGGGAGGGGACTGGGGTCTGAGGAAGTTATTTTGGGAAGCACCCCTTGAATACTTGCCTCTCTCGGATAGCCTGTCCTGTCCGGAACCGTGGCTGCGCCGCGGGCGGGAGGTAGGTCCGGAGTCGTGCAGACTCTCGTCGCAGCTGCAGGGGGCAGGGAGAACAGCGCTTTAAAGCCCAGACCAACCCATCGGTGGCCTGTCCCGGCCACGGACGTCCATGACGTCACCCTGAAGGAGAGGGGAGGGGGCGGTCACCACGCTTCACATCAAAAGTCTCCTGTGGCCATGGCAACAGCTTGCCGAGCTGCGCTTTCCCTCGCCTTCCCCTTGGGCGGGCTCCGGGAGTGGGCACAGGGTCCGGCGTCAGTGTTGAACCCAGCCTTGGCTCGCACCAGGCGAGACTCGAGAGCCGGTCCCGGGCCCACCTGTCCCGGCCTTGCTCCTCTGCCGCGGCAGAGCGGGACAGCGGGGGTCGTGGGGTGAGGGGCTGCCTGATGTCAGGGAAGGCTCCGGGAGGGCGGTCACACAGAAAGCATTTCCAAAGGGACATTTCCCAGCTCCCTCCCCTGAACCCCGTCTTGGCAGGTAACACCTGTTTCTCCCTGGACCCAAGCACCTGACCGCTCGCGCTTCTCACCCACTCTTCACCGCCGCGCGTGTCTGAGCGAGCATGGCCAGGCATCACTCACACAGAACAACCTGCTGCTTCTCCGCCTGTGTACATGATAAGCGCGGGCTCCAAGCTTACCCTACTGCTTCAGAAAACAGAGAAACCCACGAGAACCGGAATGGAGACACATGGTGTTTCCTGGGATTTCCAGGTATTTTAAATTTTTGAGTACTAGTCAGCAAGATGGAAAGGTTTCACATAGAAATCTGGGTCTTCCATTTCTCGGGGCTGGTATTTTGCTTGAGGCACAGTACCACTAACCCCTGTAGAAAGGGCTGGGGTCTCCAGTCCAACCCAAGCCCCTTTTCTCCTTTTTGTCGGTATCACCAAGGCCATTTAAACTTCACGCAGATGTCTGTGCTGCCCACACCTGGACAATGGGGAGCAGGATCTTATTTCCTGCTAATAAGTCTGTGGGTTTTTTGTTTTTTTTTTCTTTTCTTTTTTTCATTTTCACATTTCAAAACATGCAAACATACAGGTAGTTGGAGACATTTTAAAAAATATTTTTCACTTACTCAGATATTTGGTTGCACACAGAGCATTGTTTACATTTTTAAATTTAAGGAATACATGTTCATTGATAAAATATGGAAACATAGGAAGAAGAAAACAATTTTAAATCACTCCCAGACCCAACACCTAAACATAACAATGTTTTACATTTTCTGACCAGCTGTTTAAATACAGCTGTAAAAATATTCATGTGAACAGAACCAACCAACACATAAATAAAAAACAAAAGCCACCACCAGCACCCCACTGCAAACACCAACTCAGACCGTTGCATCTCATGCATTGTTTTATGCTCAGTCACACTTACTGGGGACAGCCATGCAATGTGCATGTTGTACATATGCAACAACTGGGAGGAAATTCTCTTTTTTCCCCCTAAGAATTGCCCTAAGGAGAAACAGGCTTTTTCTGCATTTCTGGGCAAATGCGTTTGCTCTAATATCCAAAAGTGTGGAAATTTTGGTTGAAAGCAAAAGTAATTTCATACTAGATCAACTTCAAGATTTACTCAGTGTGGATTATTTTTAGATTATTCAGGAAAATTAGGACAGGGAAAAGACTTCACATCTTTCAGTGGGAACCTGTTAGGTTTCCAGGCAGTTCATGGAGTCCCCCAATATCTTTTCATTTAGCCTGATTTTGTCCCTTTACCCAGCACATTTTTCTTGGAACCATTCCTTTTGTGAGTCTTAGAACTCTAAGGTATAGATGAAATGAGAGTAACAATATTAATTCTCCATTCATTACCTTTATAAAGCATGTGATATTTCACCAAACATTGCACATGGCATATCTCTCTTGATTCTAGAAGCTGCCCATTTTATAAATGAAGAAGCTTAAATTACTTTGAGTAACTAGGGCTCTTTATGCTGGAAAGACTCAGTTGTCTCCCTAATATCAATCATTAAATTATTCATTAAATCGTTAAAAGGGTTAAACAGACAATACACTAAAGTGGATAAACAACTGATATACAAACATTTGGAAAATTTTTCAACTTTTTAAAAATAGTAATATAAATTATGACAATATAGGCTACCATTTTCCACATATTGAGTGAATAAAAAATAAAAATCTACTTCTCAATGCTGGAAACAATGTGGTAAAAATGGGCATTCATACCTTGTGGCGATTGTAAATTGGTTCAATTCATTGGAATGCAACTTTGCAATGTGTATCGAGTCATGAACATGTTCACGTCTTTGGAGTCAGGAATTCCTCTTCTGGAGATCTATTCTAATAAAATAATCTCACAGGATAGGCTAGATGCAGAAGGTATCCATTGTAGCTTTACTTAACTTTTTTTTTAAATGAAAATAACATGGATATCCAACAATAGGGAGCTAGTACATCACCTATTGGATGGGTGGAATGTTTTACCACTTCTAAAATCTATGTTTATGCTGAATATATAAGCAAATAAAATGCTCGTGATATATGTTAAGTGAGGAAATGAGCAGAATGTAGATTTGTCTGAACAATTATGATTAGAATCATGGCTTTTAGAAACATATATATAGACAAAGTAGAACAAAGGTACATCAAAGTGTGATAAAGCATCTGCTAAAGTAAAGAGATTGCAGGTAGCTTTTAAATTCTTTTTCATTTTTTCATGTTTTCCAAATTTTCTGAAATGTGATTATATTGCTTCTACAATTAAAATGTAATATGATAAAAATATGGGCATGGTTGGCATTTATTAGACATCTAGTACTTATCTAGCATTGTTCCAGATGGGCAGGCACTGGTATAAGTGGAGACTGGGTCTCAGACCCTGTGTAGGTTGGTTCAGATCTTGCCTGGGGTATTCAGAGACCATGACATGGTTTGATCTAATCAGCAAAAAGCTGGTAGGGGACATTTAATTGTGAGAAAACACAAACACACCACCATCCCAGCTGGCCTTGTCCTCCTTTCAATAAGCTTTCTTCTCTTCCTGGTATCTATTTCCCGACCACGCTTCCCTCCAAATATATAAGTGCTAGAAATTAAAAAAGGAACACTTGGTCAAAATGGAGGAAGGAAAACTTCATCCAGAGATCCAGGGAAATAGCAAGGAAGGTTGCTGTTTACTTGGGATATGGATGGAAATTTTTTTGAAGTTGCCCCATGAGAGGCCTGAGCTCTGGTGGGGGTCTGAATGGATACCATGTCATTGTGCAAGAATTCCCAGATGAGTTATTACACTAAAATCTGAGGTAAGGCAACAAAACCTCTGGATCTTAATAGAGGCAAATGCAAAACCTCGAGAAAGATAAGCTCACATTCACTGCAACAACAGATACAGGCCATTATGTATCTTGCCATAACCTACAGAATTTTGTGGGAGTGTAAACTACAATGTAAACTATAATCCATGCTTAGTGGCAATGTTCCAAAATATGTTCATCAATTGCAATGAATGTACCACACTAATGAAGGTTGTTGTTAATATGGGTAAATGTGGGCGGTGTGGGGAGTGGGGCATATGGGAATCCCCTATATTTTTTATATAACATTTATGTAATCTAAATATCTGTTTAAAAATAATAATAAATTTTTAAAAAAGATAAGCTCACTTTAAAAACAACACAACAACAAAAGGCAGTGATTAGCCATGAAGGAGAATCATCAACACAACAAAGTGATTCCCAAAGAACTTGAGATGGTGGACCAATAAGTAAAATCTAAAAAATAAATATACCAGAAAATTCCTAAGGTCTTAAAAAGCAGGAATATAAGCCATAATGAAAGAGTAGATAAAGAAGTTTTTAAAATGACAGGTCAATTAGAGAGAATTTAAAGAATGAAACTTAATAGATGGATTAAACAGCAGATAACATGCAGCTGAAGAGAGAATAACTGAACTGAATGATAATGCTAAGAAATTATCTTCAGTTTATCAGAGAAAAACTGATAGAAAATATGAAGGATATTGAGAGGCAAGGATGAGTGAATAAGGCCAGAGGTGTTTCTATTAGCTATTCCAGAAGAAGAAAATAGAGAGATGGGTTAAAGACAATATGCCTATATTAGAAAAGAAGAGAGACTTAAAAAAAAATACAAAGCTAATCATTAAATTATTTTTTTAAGGAAAAGAACAGCAAAACTCAAGAAAGTAGGAAGAAAGATATAATATTAGTATCAAAGATGAACAAAATAGAAAACAACCAACAAAGGAATCAACCAAGTTAAAATGCTGATTCTTTGAAAAACTACTAAAATAGATAAACCTCTGGAAAGATGGAAAATGAGAAAGAAGAAAGGGGGGCGGGAAGAGAAATTAGAGAATATTGATTTAAGATAAAACCTGTTCATTTTTGCAATGGAAGGAAATTGCCACTCCTTAATAAAGGGTATCTACTCACAGCTAACATCACATTTTTTAAAAAGATTTATTTTACTTATTTATTTATTTATCCTCCCCCCCCGCCCCCGCTGCTTGTGCTCTCTGTGTCCATTTGCTGTGCGTTTTTCTGTGTGTGCTTATCTCCCTTTGTTGTGTCATCTTGTTGCCCCAGCTCCCTGCACCGCACAGGCTGGCTTGCCTTCACCAGGAGGCCCCGGGAATTGACCCTGGGACCTCCCATATGGTAAATGGGAGCCCAACCACTTTAGCCACATCTGCTTCCCTAGCATCACATTTAATATTGAAATATGAGAAATATTCTCTTTAAAGTTAGGAGTGTGATGCATATATTCAACATGATCCTGGATTGGAAAGGAAGATATCAAATTATCTTCATTTGCAGATGATGGGATTATCTGTGAAAATGTAAGAGATTCTACAAACTATACGAATCTAATAAGGTTGTTTGATAGAATATCATTATTCAAAAATCCATTGCACAGTTGAAAAAAATCAATGAAACTGAAAGTATTTTGAAATGATCATCAAAATTAACAAGTTTCTGACCAGACCAACCAAGAAAAAAAAGATCTAAATTACTAAAATCAAGAATGAAAATCCCAGCTTTTTAAAAATTTTGACATAAATTAATATGCTGATTCCAAAACTCAAGTGATCCAGAATAGTCAAACCAATATTGAAAAAAGAAGAACAAAATAGATCAATGGAGTAGAATTAAGAGTCCAGAAATAAACCCATAGTCAATTGATTTTCCACAAGAGTGTCCAAGACCCTTTATTCAATGGGGAAAGAATAGTGTCTTCAACAAATGGTGCTGGGACAACTATATAACCACATCAATGTACTCAAGATGGATCAAAGACTTAAATGTAAGAGTTAAAACCATAAAACTCTTAGAAGAAAATATAGGTAGAACTTTAGTGACTTTGAATTAGGCAATGCCTTCTTAGAGATAACACAAAAAGAACACAACACTTAAAGCACAAGCAACCAAAGGGAAAAAAAAGCAATGAATTGGATTTCATCAGAATTAAAACTTTTGTGTTTCAAAGGACACAATCAAGAAAATGAGAAAACAATCCACGGAATGGGAGAAATTATTTGCAAATCATATTATCTGATAAGGCTCTAGTATCTAGGATATAAAAAATAGCTTTTACAACTCAATAATAAAAAGACAAATAATCCAGTTTAAAAAATGGGCAAAGGATTTGAATAGAGTTCTCCAAAGAAGATACAGAAATGGCCAATAAGTACTTCAAATTTGCTCAAAATCATTAGTCACTAGGGAAATGCAAATCAAAACCACAATGTGATACACCCACAAGGATTGCTATAATTTAAAATAAAGGGACAATAACAAGTGTTGGCAAGGATGTGGAGAAATTGGAACCCTTATCATTGGTGATAGGAATGTAAAACATACAGCTGCTTTGGAAAACATTTGGCAGTTCTTTCCAAAAGTTAGAGTTAGCATGTGACTGAAAAATACCACTGCTAGGTATATATCCAAGAAAATTGAAAACATGTGTTTATGCAAAAACTTCTACACAATTGTTCATATAGCAGCATCATTCATATAATCAAAAAGTGGAAACAATTCAAATGTCCGTCAACTGAAGAATGAATAAAAAACAAAATGTGGTATATCCATACAATGGAACATTATTCAACCATAAACAGGAATGAAGTACTGATGCATATTACAACATGGATGAACCTTAAAGCACCCACCTCCCATACATGGGAGGTCCTGGGTTCAGTTCGGGGGCCTCCTAAAGAAAAAACAAACAGATAGTGAGCAGACAATGAGTAAAAAACAAACAAAACAAAACAATGGGCAGACAATGATCACAAACAACAAGCAAATAGATGAGGGAGCCATGGGGGGGTGGGGGTGGATGAAAAACATCATACTAAGTGAAAGAAGCCAGACATACAAGGTCACGTAGTGTGTAATTCCATTTATATGAAATGCCCAGAATAGGCAAATCCAGAGAGACACAGAGCAGATTAGTGGTTGCCAGCGACTGGGGGTAGGGAAGACTAGGGAGTGACAGCTGATGGGCCCAGGGTTGGTTTTTTGTTTATTAGTTTGTTTTTTACGGGGAAGGGCAATGAAAATGAACTGGAATGAGATGGTGGCGATGGTTGCACAACCTTGTAAATATGCTAAAAATTACGGGACCATATACTTTTAAAGGGTGAATTTATAGTTTGTGAATTATATCTCAATTTAAAAATCAGTAGCATTCCTATATATTAGCAACACCTAATTCAAAAAGATAACTTAATAAATGAACTTATTCATGACAGCAAGAAAAACTCTAAGGTACCTAGGAATAAACCTAATAATGTGCTACTTATTGAGACATTGTAAAATTTTATTGAAGGGCATAACAGAAGATCTAAATAAGGAGAAACATGGCTTATTCGTGGCTTACGGCAATGCCATTGTGATATTAATTTCCCCAAATTTAATTTATAAATTTACTGAAAGTCTACTCAAAAGTCAAGGGATTTGGGGGAGTGTGTATGTGAACTTGACAAACTGATCTTAAACTTCATATGAAGACAAAGCCAAAGATAGCCAAGAGAATTATGAGAAGCAAGGAGGGAGGACCCCTACTAAATGTCCAGTTTGTCATATAGTGCTAAGAATTAATACTGTGTGGAATAGCCAGAGAGACGCTCAAAGAGGCAAACAATAAGCTATGGAGTCCAGAGACAGGTCCACACATATAGATGGGAACCTGCTATAGGGATGGTGGCAGTTGGAACACTTTATGGAATATTTATATGGAAAATAAATAAAATTGGTTTCCAACCTCATACCATATTCAAAAATAAATTCACATTTAGGGTTTAAGACCAAGCTGTGAAAAAAACTGAGGCAAAAAAAATTACAGGAAAATATATAGGAGAATATGACTTCAGGACAGTGAATTATTTCTTTTTAAAGATTTATTTATTTTATTTTATTTATCCCCCCCTTGCTGCTTGTGCTGCTGTGTCCATTTGCTGCGTGTTTTCTCTGTGTCTGCTTATCTCCCCCTTGCTGTGAGGTCCTGCTGCATCAGCCCACCACGCCACACGGGCCGGCCTGTTCTCACAAGGAGACCCCGGGAAGCGAACCCGGGGCCTCTCATATG
>JAQZBX010088745.1:0-12712 GCA_029593785.1 Cabassous unicinctus
CCCTTGGTTTTTTGTTTTGTTTTGTTTTGTTTTTTTTTTACAAATTTCTAAATTGATGGTTCATAATCACATTTTCCATTTCACTCAGTGAGTATATCCTGAAGGTCTCCAATAACTTGGCGCTCTGTACATGCAAACACACTTCTGGTAAGAACATTAAAATATGACTAACTTATATCTGGCCTGACATGATTTTAAAGAATTTTTTAAACATTAAGCGTAGTCACCAATCTCAGCGCTCCCAAAATTTTCTTTCTGTGCTTTTTAATCCCTCTGTCTAAACCATCTGGTTTGATTTATGATTGAGAAAATTTCATATATATATCTTTTGGTTCAACTTCATAACCGGCAGAAAAAGCCACATACGCAATTCTCTCCAGTAAAATAAATTGTTGTCAAGTTTAGTCTGTGAATTCAGATGATAAAATTGGATTTAGGAAAAAGTGACTTTCAGGCTCAAGATATTGCTATAGTTTATCCTTTGAGTCAGGAAAAAAAAAAACCTGTGGTTCCCTATATGGCTTCATGACCTAAAAATCCTCATGAATTGGGGGCCCACAGAAAGTTAGTTCATTGCTGTAAAGCATTTCTGCCAGCTCTCTCACCTTCTTTTTTTTTTAAAGATTTATTTTTATTTATTTATCCCACCCTTACTGCTTGTGCTCTCTGTGTGCATTTACTTTGCATTTTTCTGTGTCTGCTTATCTCCCTTTGTTGTGTCATCTTGCTGCACTGGCTCACCGCGCTGCACGGGCTGGCTTGCCTTCACCAGGAGGCCCCAGGAACCGAACCCGGGCCCTCCCATGTGGTAAACGGGAGCCCAACCAATTGAGCCACAGCTGCTTCCCTCTCTCACCTTCTTGTGGCTCTTGCTAACATGTGAGTGTACAAACATTTCTGGCAACCCCAAAGAAGAGCCTATGTAGACAGGCAAGACCTTTTCTGCTCTGTTTCAGAAAAGTTTCAAGGCAGAGAAGAGACGTCTCAGAGCTGTGTGTAAATATGTGTGTTTGAAGGGCTGAGGCAGAGGAGAAAATTTAGCATTTCAAAGCATCAGCTTCAACCCCAGGACTCAAGCCGAGAACAAGTACTCAGAGGACCAGAAACTCTAAATGAGACACTCTTCCTTGGAAGCCTTACTCATCTAAATCATTGGCAGAATAACAGATGAAAACCCGAGATTAAGAAAAGATGGAGAAAGTACACAGAGGAAGCACCCTGTCCCAACTGGAACAAAGGTATCTAGAATGATTCATCTAAACCTCTTGCCAATCATGGGGGAACAGATTGAAAAAAAAATGTTTATTAGCAGCAATGTTATTGGGGAGAAGAGTCTCCAAAACGTTCAGATGAAAGAAATTTATAGTATACCCCAGACTTTCACACTCTCCGTACTCTCTCCTCTTTCCTCTCCACCACCATCCCAAGGCCCTCACATGTACCAACAATCAAGTAGAGCAGTGCTTTTCAAATTGTGACCCAGTTTGGTGGGTCATGAGCAGGACTTTTGTAGTAATACAGAATAGAATTGAAAATATCAGAATGTGTTGCACATAGTAAAAATCAACACTACTTTGTGTTTGTTTCAATTATATAGGTATATGTGTGGTAGGGTGTCCCTAGTTTGCATGGGACAGTCCCGTTTTACACCTGCTGTCCCAGCATTATTATTAACAGTGCTCTCTTTCACACTAAAAGTGCCCTGATTTGGACAATAAATCATATGTTCACCTCAATACTAGGTCACAGTATAGAATAAATTTATTCCTGTGGGTCTTGGTTAAGAGAGTTGGAAAAGCAGTGATGTAGAAAACTTTAGAAACCTGTTGGTAATAGCCTTGTCTAGTTGATTCTTTATTTCATACCTCAGAAAGAAAGGATCTGAGAAAGGCTTTGAAGGGGCAGTGGTGGAAGTCTTTGCCCCTGATTTGTTCAGGACATGGATATTCTGTCCCATGGAAATGCCAAGCAGCTACTGCATTTGCTCAACCACTCATGGCCTCCCTCTCCCACAGGATGCAATTGAAAGGGCCCTGGAATTGAGTTCCAGTTCACCAACTAATTACATGACCTTGACTGGGGAAGCTGCATCCCCTTCCTGAACTCATCTGTAAAATGGGGTGGCAGTAGTGCAGAGAAGGGAACAGTAGTGTTTTCAAACTGTATTCCCTCAGAACACCCCACCTTCAACTTCTAGTTGGAATCATTACAGTCAAGCAAATAGACTTGCCCTCCTCCTTCACCAACTGGTAATAAACAATTAACATGGTGAATTACTTTAAAATTCACCAACTTCTTTCACTGCCATTACCTCATTATGTCCTCGGTGCAATTCCATGAGGTAGGTATCATTCAGTGACCAGAATGCAAAGGAGAGGGCAGTGACATTTTGCTACCATGTTCACAATGGCATCCCCAGCTCAGATGTGAAGTGAACATCAATCACTAGATTGAACTCTCCTGGCTGTAAATCTCATGCTATTTCATAACTCCTTGTTTCTGTCTTGATGCCTTTGCACTGCCCACCTGAAAAGCACTTCCCTTCCACTCTCTGTCCCTTTCCTACTTCAAAAGCTGCTTCGAAGCCTACCTCCTCCAGTTAGTCCTTTCTAATCTTTACTTTAAACCCCAAGCTCACTGATGTGCTGTGTTCACTTTTTTTGAATCCTGACGTTGCTCTGGATTTTTAGAAGTCATTTCAAGTATGTGTAGGTTCTGTCTTCCCAGCTAGATGGCAAACTCTTCAAGAAATATGGGAGGGGTTTGTTTCCTCTTATCACCCCAGTGGAAACTGTTCTAACAAAGTGCCTCTCTCACCAAGGGGCCCTCAAAAGGGCTGTTCCCTTTGGAGACCTCAGTACGCGCTACTGATAGGCCTTGGCCTGTTCCACAAGTGTCAAGACGAGACATCCATCTCCCTCAGTCAAGGCTGTACTTACAGAAATAGATACTAAGTTATGCTTAAGATTCAAAAAGTCTACTCAAATAAAGCTAGAATGGGCACATGGTGCCTGGCAGTAAATCAGTGGTATAATTCATAAAATTCTGGCACATTATGGTAAAAATGAGAATAGCGGATCCAGGAAAGAGAGATGCTAAAAAATAAAATAAAATAAAATAAAATCACAGCAGTGTGGTAGGCAGCAAACCTGTAATTGCACAGCGATAGATATTTTAATACAGCAGATTAAATAGCAGAGAGAGAAAAGAGACTGTAGGGAAAGACGCTTCTATAAGGCAGCCCTGAAATGAGCATCATGAGAATGTTTTGAAGTAACAGGTTGCTGCTGGCTCAGCTGAAACCTGAGGCGTCTTTCTTCTGGAACATTCTCTGGTTTGCTGACAGAGGATGGAACAACAGCACCCAAGGATGAAAAGTTGGGCTTCACTTGAATCTTTTAACTGGCAGTCACACATTGGCTGTTGTCATTATTATTATCTTCACTGGGAGACTCAAGCACTGGGGGAAAGAGAAGGCAGAACTGAACTGATGGCAACTCTGAGTTTCAAAATGGTACTATGCAGGCCTTTTGCAATACCCATTGGGGAGGCTAAACCACAGCACACAAAGCTTGGTATTACCACCTTCTAAATGTGATGGACATCTACTGTGTTCTTCTTAAGAGACTCAGGGCCTCTGCTTTTGGAGAACTGCATTATTCCCCATGCCACTTGTTTTAGTTTGCTAAAAGCTGCTGGGAGCAATATACCAGAAGTGGGTTGGCTTTTACAATGGGATTTATTAACTTATAAACTTACAGTTCTAAGGCTGTGAAAATGTCCAAATCAAGGCATCATCAGAGATGCTGACACTGAAGATCGACTGCTGGGGATCCTGTCCTGTGGCAAGGCACAACAGCGGCTCTGCGCATCCCTACCTTCTCCTCCAGGCTCACTTTTCCTCAGACTCAGCTGTGGGTGATTAGGCACACGTTCGTCTCTCCCCTCTCCTCTGAGCCTCGTTGCTTCAGCTTTGGGCTGCTCCATCTGTGGCTTTTCTCTCCCAGGTTCACTGATTTCAACTTCTGGATGCTTCTCTCTATCTCTGCCGCTTTTTTCTGTGTCTGCGGCTTTTTTATTCCTTCTTTTATAAAGGACTCTAGTAAGAGGATTAAGACCCACCCTGGAACCCACAATTTAAACAAAGACCCTTAACTGAAGTGATCTAATCAAAAGGAAGTTTCCTTAACTGAATTTAATCAGAAGTTCCTATCTACAATATGTTTACATGCATGGGAATGGATTGGCTTTAAGAAGAGTATTATCTGGAAGGAAAACAGGAGTCATGGGTCCCAAACATTTCTGAAAACCTGCAGGGCATACAAGACTTCACAAGACCAAACCAGCATACCACTCATGTGGTTCCAGTGGGGATGACATATCCTATCCCCTGATCACAGGGATGATCACATGACCCAAGCTGGAAAAATCAGATCCTTTGGGGGATTTTTCTCCGGTTGTAAAATAAGGAAGATATGAACCCTGAAGTTGCTAGTGACCAAGGTTAAGTGTCATAGAGAGTGGTAATCCGAAAGAATGAAAGTGTCAGAGAAAAGCAGAAACAAAATGGAGAAAAAGAGAGACCCTATAGTACTTGAGCCCTTGGTTCTGGTTTTACTCAGGCCCCTGCCCTTACATAAAATAATAAAATCTTCCTTTTGCCAAAGCTAGTTCAAGATGGGTTTCTGTCACTTGCCATTGAGAGTTCTGACTTAAACAGTAGACTATCAATTCACACTTGAATAAAATGAATGACTAAAACATATGGCATGACAACTGGTTTGGGATGAGAAATTGGTCCCAGCATGTCACCTCCAATTCCCTGTTTCAAAACAACACTGTAGCTCAGATTTACAAAACATTAGTGTGTTGTACAATGAATTTAGTAGATTTGGAACAGATTTGTTTTTAACAAAATAGATTAGAATTAGAAAAAAATAGAAGTAACTGAAAAGTACATGTAAAGGTGAGTATTATTTCATAAAACTTTTTTTAAAGATTTATTTTTTTATTCCCCTCTCCCCGCCCCCAGTGTCTTGCGCTCGCTGTCTGCTCTCTGTGTCCATTCACTATGTGGTCTTCTGTGTCTGCTTGTCTTCTCTTTAAGCAGCACTGGGAACCAATCCTGGGACCTTCTGGAGTGGGAGAGGGGCACTCAATCTCTTGCACCACCTCAGCTCCCTGGTCTGCTGCGTTTCTTATTGTCTCGCCTCTATGTCCCTTTTTGTTGTGTCACCTTGCTGCGCCAGCACTCTGCACGGGCCAGCACTCTGCACAGGCCAGTACTCCATGTGGGCCAGCTCTCTACTCAGGCCAGCTCGCTACATGGGCCAGCTTGCCTTTCACCAGGAGGCCCCAGGAATCGAACCCTGGACCTCCTATATGGTAGATGGGAGCCCAATTGCTTGAGCCACATCCGCTTCCCAAAACTTTTATTTTAGTTTATACACAGACACACACATGCACTATATTTCATTGATTTTAACAAGTGTGTTTTTTTCATGTTTTAATTTCACTGAAATATGGATGAGTTTTACAATGAATGGAATGGCATCACTTCTTTTTTCTTAGTGACAGATAAAATAATGGTGTGTCTGACAATGGAGTCTTAGATTTTATCAATGTGTATGTGTGTTCTAGTTTATGTTATAAAATATATCTCTTGTTGCACGTAGCAAACAAAGATTTTGAAAATCACTGTATTAAATGAGTTATCTAAGGATCCTTAATTGACAGAGTAATCTTTGCTACATGTATCAACTAAGGCATTTACCCCTTCTCATCCTTAACATAACTAATGATACACAAGGACTCCCAAACAGCTTCCTTCTCATTGTGGAAACACCCTGATCCTCATGGGGAAACTTCAAGCAGTAGGGCAGGCAAGTGGGGGTACTGTCTAGGATCAAGACTTCTTTTGTTATTCAGTGAATACCACATGTAGCCAGAGAGGTCATCAGAGAGGTACAGGGTGGCTTGTAAATCTACCAGGATTTCAAAGCCCTGGTTATGAAGCAGGCTAGTAAAATAGGGATCGATAGACGGCTCTGGAACCTGGCAAGAAGTCCACATGAACATCAATACCCCCAAGATGGCTGCTGGAAGACTCTCACGAGAACCCCCATTCAGAATGAGATTTCCTCCAGAAGCCAGGAGAAGCCACAGATATTCTCCAGGGGCCTTATCATTGGGCCCTTCCAGGGGATTGATGGGTGGGGTAATCAATCAAAACAGCAAACAGCTGGGACTCCTCCCCTGTCATTAGCAAAGGGGCAGAATAATTAATGGCTTAAAAGGCAAGCAGGAAAGCAAACTTGCCCTGTCCCTGTGCCTGTTCCCACCCTGTTCCTGCCTGCACCCTGCTCTCACCGTTTTTCCCCTGCCATGATGACCACATAAGTAACACCTGGGCATTTATAATCTATAATGGGGAATTGCAGTCTGTAAATCAGCCCACTTTATCATTCTTCAGCCCCTTCCTCTCTACTGGGACCCAAGATCTGTTATTTTCTCCCATTTCTCTTCCTTCCCTAAAATAAATTACTGGCCTAACTAACCCAGCTTGCTCTTGAAATTCATTTCTTGTAGCTTAGCCAAGAACCTAGAAAAAAATTCCGGCAGCAGTTACACAGAAGCCCACGTGGTCTCCTACTTACACAGTGTCCCCAAAGTACATTTGTAAATCAGTTTTTTGTAATTTGAAATTGGCTTTCCCTTAGAAACCGTATAATGAATGGTGGTCAGTTCCCCCCAGAAAGTCCACAGGACCCTTTTCTAAGCCATAACGTATTTGAACTCTAGATGTGCATGAGGGTGGCTCAGTGTCTACTAACAGGGAAGGATATTCTCCCCCCTTCCCACACCTGCTGCCCCTTGCCCTGAGACACAGCACTCAGGCTCATTCTAATGCCAGTAAAATTGTCCTGCTGGTTGGCAGTCTTGATCTGCTGATCTAGAGGTCTAACAAAGAAGCTAATATGAGACATGGATATTTATGTGTGTGTCCTAGTTTCTCTTTTTGAGAGCTTTGTGGTCCAAGAATTCAAAGCCCAGAAATTCCAGATGCAAACACAAATTACCATTTTTTATTTCTTGGCTGCTCTCAAGGATGCTGCAACTTGTCAAGACGGGAGCCTGCAGGCATGTTGGCCCCTTTCCAGGCCCATGCTGGAGAAGGGCCTGCAGTGACAAGCTCCCCTTGTCTTTCCTCCAGCATGTCAAGTCATCAGTAAGCCCCAAGGTCAAGGCAAGACCGTCTTCAGGGAGGAAATTGGTGCGGCTGGTGAAATCTCCATTTGTGGACATGAGGCCAATTCTCAGTAGCACTGGACCAGTAAAAAAGGAAGTATATGCCCTTAAGGGAACTTTGCCAAAGTCGTGTCTTTCAGAGCAATTTCCCAGCATCCCGATGAGCAGATACAAGTCAGGGTAAGAAGGAAACAGCCAAATAAAAGGCAAGTGAAATGAAGTAGCAGCTCTTCCTCCAACCTTTCATCATGCAGGAGCAGTCCTGGGCAGAACTACCTTTTCCTTCTTTATTGGCCAAGACAGACACCAGTTCGTCCTAACACAGATGTCTGTGGCTTGTAAGGGAGAAGAAGGACCTACTATTTAGTGAACAGACACTACCACCCCAGGCACGGCCCCGGGTGATTTATAGAAATTATTTACTTTAATCCCCGGATTCACATGAAACCTATCAAAAAAAAGCCTCAAACATACTGTTATACATCCATTGTAAAATACTGTCAGTTTTAGTCAGTGTGTGGTAGTCAAGTCTTATTATTCAAATTTTACACAGCAACAGCAAATCTTCTGTCATTAAGGATGCATACGGAAAGGAGGAGGTAAGCATTTTTTTAGAGCATGAATGCTGACGTCTCCTAAAACTGTCCCTCTTCAATGAAATGCTAAGCAAGGCATTGTAATGGGAAATTAAGGCAGACAGTAAATGGGAATGCCCAGGATGTTTGCTAATGATAGCAAATGGCATCTTTTTATTTATCGTAAGTTCTTGGACAAGTGATGGGGTAGCCAGCTCCACTGAGAATTTTCTAGTTTGTGACTTTGAGGCACTACATATGTCCTTTGACTCATCAAATTACCAGATTGCTCTGATCCAATCCCATGGACTAGGTTGAAAAGTAACTATAGGTTGAAAAGTGAACCGATTTCAAAGTCAAGCAATTAGGACTCTATTTCAGGGAGTACGGTGAGCCATGTAGCCTGACTGTGCTCACAGGAAAACCAACTACAAATTCTGGATGAAGTTTTAAAATATATATATATTTCAAAATCCACTTTGAGCTTGTAAGAAGAAAGTAAGGAACACTCAGAGGCCAAACGCTTTGCGAAAGTGGGAACCTGGTCAGGTAAGCAGATACTGAGGCTCACCTTTCATTCTGATGACAACTGCCAAAACTGAGCTCTGCTCTCCATGGATTGGTGAAGCCCAGGGAACAGTAGACAAACTTCAGGGCCCACTCAAGGTCAGCAGTTTCAGAGGAGGCCTCCCCTCTACCTCCTCCCCTGTCCCCTACTTAAAGTGATGCACCAAAGGCCTATACTCTCAGTGTAAAGGCTAAACTAGAATTCAATCCATCCCATGTATGGAAACTGGAAAGAAAAGTTCTTGTCTTATACTCTGGCACTGAGAAGAACATGAAAAGCTATTCCTAACCCCATTATTGTTGCTATCATATTATTATTGAAATCACATTAATAATAATAATTAAAGCCATGGTGATACCATTTCACACCCACCAGTTTGGCAAAAATTTAAAAATCTGACAAGATCAAGTGTTGGCAAGGATATTGAGCAACGGAAGCACTCACACGGTGGTGGTATATGTTAAAATTGATAAGACCTCTTTAGTAAATAATTGGGTATTAGTGAAAAAAGTCAAAGATGCATACACTATTATCCAGGAATTCCACACCTAGGCATTTATTTTAGAGAAATTCCTGCACATTGCTCTGGAACAAAGGGACAAGAAACTTCCCAGCAGCAATGTTTGTAATAGCATAAAACTAGCAGCAACCCAAATACTACACAACAAGAATATCATGGATAAATTACCAATACAATGAGATTCTACATAGTAATGTGAATGAACAAACTACAATCACATGCAGCTACACGAACCAATTTCAAGAATCTAATGTTGAGTGAAAAAAGCAAGTTTCAGAAGAATCCATTCAGTATAAGTCCATTTATATAAAGGTCAAAAGCATGCAAAAGTAAATAATATGTTGTTAGGAATACAAGTATGTGCAGCAAAACTATTTAAAAATCAGAGGAATGATAAACACAAAATTTAGGATATCGGTTACCTCTGAGGAGATAGGGAATGGGAGAGAATCCGGGAGGGACATAGCAAGGATTTCAAGGTAACACTATTGTTCTTTATATTAAGCTGGCTGTTAAGTATAGAGATGTTTGTTGTATTTTTTTACTTTATACATATGTTATAAGTATTCTTTCATGCTACTCAATGTTTAATCAATTAATTTCTTTAAAAAACCAGAGCAATTAAAAAGTCTTTGATGAAAAATGTTTTTAGGTTTATTTCTCATTTGTTTGCAATTTTGAGAACATGTTTATCCTAGAAGTTCTTAAGAATGACCATTTGGTTCTCCAACTAAAAGGCATGCTTTGCAAATAAAAATAAGAGTCATAGGGCTGGAAATGCTCTTAGAAGATAATTTGATGCAGGCCTTGAGGACTAAGAGTGTCCTATGGGAAAAAGTTTGAAGTCATAGCCAAGCCAGCCTTCCTTCAAGCTGCCCTCAACATTTTACATCTAAGAAAGAAGGCTTTCCCTTAAAGCTTACCCCCAATTTTTCTTGCCTTAATATGTAGGCCAATATCCTACCATCGCCACTATCAATGTCCAGGATAAACTTTGAGGATCAAGTGAATCCGGAAAAGGGTTGATGATAGTACATCAAGATGGATAGAAAAAGCCTCTTAGGTCCCTGGCAACAAAACTGATTCAAATGGAGGCAAGGCCTGGTCCATGAAGTCACCCAAGGAGACAATGGAACTTCCCATCTCTGCAATGGGTAGTTGGGGTTCTGAATCTAGACCACCCAGGGGAGAAGAACCAAAGAGTGCTGATGATCATAATGAGGTAAAAAAAAGGGATTCGGGAAAGGACTAACAGGAAAAGGCACACAAATTAAATTCATAAACTGTATTTCCCAAATCAGATTAGAAAAAATTTTAAAGATCAGTAATACCTAGTGTTGGTTAGGGTGTAAGGAAATAGTCTTATATAGTGCTTGTAGAAGTGCAACTAGGAATACTCCTTCTGAAAAGCAAACTGGTAATGCATATGAAAATCCTTAAAAATATATATACACCTTGAGGAGATAGAGATCCACTTCCAGAATTTATCCTAAGGAAATAATTAGATAAGTGTACATAAACAAGGACATTTGTTGCAATGGTATTAACAATAACAAAAATTGAAAATACCCTAATAGTCATCAGTAGGGGACTAGTTAAATAAATTGTGATATAGCTACTAAAAATGTTGCAAATATTAATTTGAATGGTATGAGTAAGCATGCTGAATCATAGGAGTGTAATGATGTCTACAAGTTTGAAATATATCAAAAAGTTAAATGTACTGATGGATAGAGGGATGAATAGATATGCAATGAAGCAAGAACAGAAAGATGTTCATTGGAGAATCTAGTTGAAGAACGTATCGTTGTTCACCATGAAATTCTTTCAACTTTTCTATATGTCTGAAAATTTTCATGATAAATGTTGATGAAAATACTAACATGGAAATATGCCCACCATATATTTTAAGTTTAAGAAAAGCAGATTACCCCAAAATAGATAAATAACTGATTTGATTTTAATTGCCTGAATGTGTGCATAGAATAAAGCCTAGAAAAATAAAACACCAATATTAAAAGTGGTTATCTCCAGATGGCGGGATTATAGATGATTTGATTATAGGTGATTAAACTTTATGCTTTTCAGTATTTTCTGATTTTTTCAATGACCCTGCATTACTTTTACAATTATTTAATCGAGTTATTTCAAAAATATAAATTGAGGAAAGAACTAAAGCAGGAAGTGGGTGAGTGTGGGAGTAGAACAGAATTGGGTAAGCCCAAGGCCCAGATCAGTTGCACTGGCCCTGCTGCTGCTGCTTGACCCAGCTTTCAGGACCCCAGCCCTAACTGCAGTGATGCCCTCTAAGGATTCTGGCAGCTTCTGACACTGCCTGCCACTCCCAGTCATGTGGAAGAAAGGCTGAATTAGTGACGAGGCCAGGGCAAGGCCAGGGCAGCATCTTACTCATTGTGCTAGGATACAAACTGCCCAGATTCCATATATTTTAATATAAATGAGGGGTCTTTAAGTGGCACAACTATAAAGATGAATTTTATAAAACTCGAGAAGCTGTAGAAACATCAACACATTAACAGACTAAACCTAAAATTTCTCAACTCCTGCTGTGCTTCTGTCACCTCCATCGAGATGAATCATCAGACTAGAAAAAGCCACACTTTAGGAAGAGGGGCTTGAAACCCAAGAGCAGTGAGACCCCAGATGACTGCTTTATATGCACTCAACTTTCCAGACCCGGGAAAACTACATCCCAGGGCTTGAAAGAATATAAAGATTGGATTGTGGAATTATTCTTCATAATCACTGAAAATGTAAAGGAAACCAAAGAAGTGTCAAAGACTAAGGATGGGCAATTTTCAAACTAGAAAAGTCACGGATTTGGAAACTTTAGACATGAAAAATTTTAATTCTATTTTAAAGTTTATTTTAAAACATATTATTTGGGAGCGGATATGGCTCAAGCAGTTGAGTACCTGCTTCCCACATGGGAGGTCCCGGGTTTGGTTCCCAGGGCTGCCTAGAAAATACAAAAACAAACAACAAGCAAAAACAAACGAAAAAGCCAACTCAGGGGAGCCAATGTGGCTCAGTGGCTGTGCACCAGCTTCCCACATAATATGAGGTCCCAGGTTCAATCCCTGGCCCCCAGTACCTCAAAAAAAAAATTATCAAGCAGAAAATTTTAAAAAAAGAAAAGAAATAGCGATAATTTGGAATCAACATTCAGACAAAAAAAAAGAACAAATCAGGCCAAACTAACCTCTTTTCCTTGGTTTACTCAAGAGAATGCCTCAATACAGTACATTCATTTGCATAAAGGACCATACCCCCTGAGATGATATCCCTGTGACTGGATGGTAACACAGCTAAGAAGTTGTAAATACCCTAAAAATACTGAGTTATGAACTGTATTCGTGGAAAGCTACGGCATTTAAACTTTTAAAAACAAGAACCCACAGTAAGAAATGAATTTGATCTTGTAACTCAGTACGTGCCTTTATATGACTGAAAAATGAAAGAGTCACAGAGCAAAATTTCAATACCCTCTCAAATTTTCTATTGTATTCCATTTTAGTATTGAAAAAGTGATGGCCAACTGATTTCACAACTCGTTAATGGGTAACACCTTCTTAGGAGATGTGCTGGAGGGCTCTGTACCAAGGAAAGAAGAATTAAGAAGAATAAATCTGCAGAAGATATAATTCTTCTTTCATTGGTAGTTGGAGGGGATCTTAGTTTGGTTCCTCCCAAAGTAGATCCTGAGACAAGGACTTGGGTGCCGGTACTTCTTCTGGGAGGTGATCCAGGAGGCATGAGTGACAAAGTGGTTGAAAGAAG
>JAQZBX010088746.1:0-12712 GCA_029593785.1 Cabassous unicinctus
GAGCATACAATATTTGTCCATTTGTGTCTGGTTTATTTCACTCAACATGATTTCTCTGAGGTTCATCCATGTCATTTCAAGTATCAGAACTTCATTTTTACAGCTGAATAATATTCCATTGTAGGGATATACCACATTTCATTTATCTATTCATCAGTTGATGGACATGGGTTGCTTCCATCTTTTGGTAATTGAGAATGATGTCAGTATGAACATCAGTGTACAAATAACTGTTCAAGTGCCTCTTTGCAATTCTTTTGGTTATATACCTAGAAATGGAATTGCCAGGTCAAATGGTAACTCTATACTTAACTTTCTGTCCTCTACAGTGGCTGTACCATTTTACATTCCCACCAACAATAAATGAGTGATCCTCTTTCTCTATGTCTTCTCCAACACTTATAATTTTCCATTGTTTTAATAGTAGCTGTTCTAGTGGGTATGAAATGGTATCTCATTGAGGTTTTGATATGCACTTCACTGATGGCTAATGATGTTGAGCATCTTTTTATGTGCTTTTTGGCCATTTGTATATCTTCTTAAGAGAAATGTCTACTCAAGTCTTCTTTCCATTTTTTTGAATAGGTTCTTTGTCTTTTTATAGTTGAGTTGTAGGATCTCTTTGTATATTCTGGATATTAAACCCTTATCAGATATATGGTTTCCAAAAATTTTCTCCCATTGTGGAGGTTGCCTTTCTACTTTCCTGATAAAGTCCTTTGATGGAGAGACCAGCAGAGCCGCCATTATGTCCTGCCATGTGACTGATCACCCACAGCTGAGCTCAGAGAAAAAGCATCTTTGGATAATGCCACCATGTGCCTGATTGCCACCAGGTTTTTCCTAATTTCATTTATGATTTCTTCTTTGACCCATTGGTTATTTAAGAATACATTGCTTAATTTCCACATATTTGTGAATTTTCCATTTCTCTGTTATTAATTTGTAGTTTCAGTCCATTGTTGTCAAAGAAAACATACTGTAGGATTTCAATATTTGTGAATTTATTAAAACTTGTTTTGTGAACTAACATGTGATCTGTCCTGTAAAATGATTCATGTGCACTAGAAAGAAAGTATGTGTATCTAGATCTTCTGTCTAGATGTTCTATCCGTTATTGAAAGTGGTATATTGAAGTCTCCTACTATTAACGTAGAGCAGTCAATTTCTCCCTTCAAATCTGTCAATACTCGCTTCCTATATTTTGGGGCTCTGCTGTTAGATGCATATATATCTTTAATTGTTATGTCTTCCTATTGAATTGACCCCTTTATTAGTAGTGAGCTTCTTTGTCTCTCATAATAGTTTTGACTGAAAATCTATTTTATCTCCTTGAGAATTTTGAGGATCATTTTTTAAATGCCTGGTGAGCCCATAGATTAGTCTTCTTCATTGATGGTTTCTGCATTTTTATCTTGTTCCTTTACATGGGCCATCATTTCCTGTTTCTTTGTCTTGTAATCTTTTGTTTCACACTGTATATTTTATATTCTGAAGTTTTGACTCTGGAATTTATTCCCTGAGCTGTCTGCTTCTTAAGTTTGTATTCAGCTAGTGATATCTTGAATGCCAGAAATTATTCAAAACAAAACCAGAGTAAAAAACATTTTTCACAGCCTTTGCAAGTCGGCTCCACTTTGGGTGGTATTCTCCTTCAGAACTTAGCCCTCCTACCAAGAAGATCAGCCTTAGGCAAATGCAAAGTGCAGGGTCCTCTCTGTCTCATTGGACCCGGACTGGAGTTGAGGAGCCTGCTTCTTTTCCTGGGCTTGAGTTTATCAGCCACAGGAATTCCGCCATTTACAGTCTGCAGGAGTTGGAATGAACACTCCCTCTACTCCATTTGAAATACTTTCACCCCTTCCTGTGTGCTTACTTGTGTTACTTGATACAGGTAGAACTTTACCCTAGGCCACTTCAACTTATTTGTCTCTCACACTGTCCCAGCTGCCTGTGAGCTGCTTCTCTGCCCTCAGGATAAACTATGGGAGGGCAAGCCAGAGAAATTTTCCCTGCTCAGTCCTTCAGACTTCCACTAGAGAATTTGACACTGACATACATGCACCCCAGTGTGGACACAGGGACCACTATGCTCTCTCTGGAACAAGGCCAGAGACCCAAATAGGTGATCAAGCTGGCTCCAACCTGCATTGCAGAGAGGGTGGTTGAGGGGCCAGAAAGGGCTCCAGAGGCTTCTTCTTTGGCTTTTGAAGCTGTATTTTTTTATTCAGGACTTGCCCAGTTAATGTGGCCCTTTAACTGTTTGCCATAATTTTTAGGAAACTTACTGTCTTTAAAATTTCTCTGCCACTTCTGCCCAAGGGGGTTTGGAATAATGGCCACCTTCAGAGCCAGCCCCTAGGTATCTGAAGTAGCTGATCAAAAGCAGTGATCAGATCCCAGATCACGCACCTATGGAGTTTGGAAGACTAGGTCTTTACGTCCCATTGTGGCACCAGCAAGCTGTGCCAGGAGCCCAAGCTGTAGTCCACACTGCTGCCTACCATGAGGCTAGGGGATGGGGCATGGTAGTCATTGCAGGGAGGTTGAAATTCATCAGTATTTACAGCAATTTATCAGCCTCTTGCTCTTGATCTTCTTTGATGCTGCACAGTGTTCCACTAGACTTCAGAGTTGCAAACTAATTAATTCAGATAGTTCCTTCCAGTTCAATAGTTGTTTTGGTGGAGGGACTGATTCTGGTAGCTTCTGACTCCACCCTTTTCCCACAACCCTTGGTCCCCCTTTTATTCTTGAAGCTCACTGTCCTCCTAAACCAGTTGCTTCATATTGGGAATATAGTTGCTTATATAACTTTTTCTCTACCCTAGAGTTTAAAGTTGTATTTCTATTTCTATTCCAGCTTTTTGTTTTAACCACATTCTCCCATTCTTCCACCATCTCCCTCTATTCTAGGGAGTTCCTCTTTTCCCTGAAACAATTCTTTCCAAAGACCTCCATTCTCCTGATCCTGTGTGGATTGATTGGCCTGTAGGTCTACTGCACAGCCAAAATCTTGGGGCTTCTATTCAGTCTTCTTGAGAGTCAGAGCCACTGTTTTTCTGGATCCATCCTCTACCCTGTGTTACTTTTTTTGGTTTGATGGCTTAAATCGATTTATAGCTTTCCTAAGAAAGATAGCAGAAGAGGTGAATTTTCTTTGTCCTCGAGTATCTTAAAAAATACCTATATTTTGCCCTCACTCTTGAATAAAACCTTGGCTCAGATGTCCAACACGGTATTGGTAGTGTCCTTGTATCTGTTCCCCCTCTTCCATAGTAATAGAATATTTACCTGGTTGCAGGCCTACCCAGAATGAAAATTACATTGTCTGGTATATAAGCCCTTTAGATGTAAAAAGAAATGTCTTATGGCAGCTTCCTGGAACCTTCCATAAGAGATAGTTTAAATGAGCAATTTGTACTCTTCTTTATCATCCCTTTTTTCAGACTGATGCCTGGAAAATGAATGTCATCATCTTGGATCATGGGGACAAGGCGATGCATAGGGGAACAACAAAATATAAGAAGTCTAGTTCTCTGAATGCCATAGTAGCTGTGAAAAGCTTACCTGGAGCTTTATCTGAACACTTTACATGAGAAAAAAGACATTTTGAATGTGTTCAAACCACTGTTATTTTGGGGTTTCTGATACAGTGAAATTTAATCTCAGTTGGACATAGAAATCTATAGGGAAATCATTTTCACTCAGAACATAGAAAGCAGTACTCTACTGATTTCTACCATCCAGTGCTGCTGATATAAAAAACCTGTTCTCATTCCCTTAAACATGACCTGTTTTTTCTCTACGAGAGCTCTAAGGAACTTTTCTTTCTCTGAGGTTCTGAAATTCACAGTGGGTTTTTTCATTCTTCCTGATTTACACTTGCGAGACCCTTTCAATTTAAACACTCACCTTTCCACTAAACTTTGAAATTCTTGTTTTATTTCTAAGCTCACTTCTTTATTTTGTCTGCTCTCTTTTTCTAAAGAGATGCTAGTTTCTACTAGTTGGCTACTAAGACCTCCTGATTTGAGACTGAGTTTCATGAGTTCTTTCATAGTTTGTCTTTTTTACACTTTTCCTATGCCCAATCCAGGTACTGAATTTGAAATTTGGCAATCATGTTTTAATTTCCAAGAGCCCTTTCTTGTTCCCTAATCGTTTGTAGTCTCCTGTATCTGTATAACTATGCAATTTCTTCTTGAATCAGTCTGTGTTTGCTTTTTTATAAATGTGTTAAAAAAAAAAATACCCCAAACTCAGTGGCTTAAACACTAGACAATTATTTTTTCTCAGTTTTTGTAGGCCTGGCATGCAAGAGCTTAAGTGGGTGGTTCTGCTTAGGGTGTCTCACAAGGATGCAATCAAGATGCTGGCCGAGGCTGCGGTCATCTCAAGCCTCAGCTGGTGAAGGATCTGCTTCCAAGTTCACACACCTGGCTGTTGGCAGGATTCAGAAGCTCTGTTTCCAAGCTCACTCAGGAGGATGTGGCCAGGCCTCAATTCCTCCCCGCGTGGGTTTATCAATAGGCTGCCTGCGTGTTCTCATAACATGGCAGGGAACTGGAAGGTCCCCAATTCCAAAATGAGTAGGTCTCTATGCTGAGATATAATCCCATAAAGTATCTGCCTTAGTTCTTCCCATACCATTTCTTCAAACATTTTAGGAAACTGTGTCCAAATTTTTGGTTAGAGGTAAATACCTGGCCTTAAACTGTATAAAGATGGAGAATGGGAGTGAAGAGATTGATTCTTCTATGCACAGATTTTCAATTAATCCTATTGTTTTCAACCCCTCTGTGGAACCTTCCATCTCCAGGCCTGGCTTCTTAGAGATAACAGTGCAGGAATTTTGCAAGTAGCCCATTTTATCCTATTTCCCAGACAGCAGCCTGCTCTAGAGCTACAAAAGTGCTAAAGTAAATGTCCACTCCATACTGCTAATTAGCTCTGGATTCTTGGAAAAGAATTCTCCTACACCCATCTCATCTATAGAATGAGAAGAATTGACTGCATGCAGTTCTTAAGAACTTGAGGTTCCTTGCAGTAAAGAAAATCCATTTCAGCTAGGATTTGTAACTTTTCCTGGAGCTATTTTTCATATATTATGAAATATAAAAAACCTAGTACCTGGACAAACAAAACAAAACAAAACAACACTAAAATGAACCCAACCTGAGAATATATAGGAAAGTTAACAGCAAGCTGCCAAATTGAATGGTTTTGTGGGTTTTTTTTTAAGATGACAAAAATTACAAAGGCCCTCCTACAGTTGTTGGTAGAACTCTTTGTTGAACACTGAGACAAATGGAGAGTTCTTTCCCCAAAGGAACACAAGTTTTAGAGCATTTCATTCATGAAGAAAGAAAATATGAAGCTGAGGAAGCCAGCATTTTCTCCTGGGGTATAGGTAAGGCTTCTGGGCTTCAAAAGATTCAGGGAGCAGTAGTTCTCAGTGACCTACATTGATGATATTAAACAACATTTTCTGAGAATTTATAACTTGACTAGTTTTTCTAGTTCTATTCTAGAGTTTTGAGCGACATTCTTTGAAACGTAGAGTTGTTCTCTTCAGGCAATTAAAAATCACCCAAAATTTTTATAATTTTGTTTTCTAGTTATTCCTTATTTGAATCTTATTTTTAAAGCCATATCAATGTGGTGATTTTAGTTGATGAATCCAGCACGCCACATTTTGGGATAAATAGGGGAAAAGAGTGAAAATAATGGAGAATCTTGAAATTTGCATAGACAAATTTGTAACCCAGGTAAAATTTTTGAGAATATTTGAGGAATACTTAAGAGTAATCGAGATACCAAGGCCTACTTATTAGCACAAACTATGTTCTGAATTCTGCATAGAACCCCTTTAATGACTATTTACGACAAAATAAATCAGTCAAAACTTAGGCTAAATCTGTTAAAGGGCATAGAGTAAAGGGCACAGGTCTCTGTGTTCTTCTTTATCAGAAAATCTCAGAGTTGCAAGGGGCCTCAGAAGCCACGTGGTACTACTGCCTTTATCACAAAACAGAATTTATTATTTAATATCACTGCTTTAATGAGTCCAGTGACCAAAAATCCATTACTTCTTAAGGTAGCTATTTTTGAACCACCCTAACTGTTGACAGAGTATTACTTTTATCTTAATGAAATTTGTTCTATTCTAAATTCCACCCATTGGTTCTCATTTTGCCCTTTGCAGACATATATTATCGGTCTAGCCCCTTTCCCACTTGGCAATTATGAAAGCAACTACCATGTTGCCTTTGAGGCTTTTCTTCTCCAGATTAAATAACCCCAGTTCCTTCTAGTCTTACAAAATCTTTTTTTACCATCATAGTCACCCTCTTCTAAATGTTCTGGCTTACCTACAAGTTTCTTCTGAAGTGAAGATACTAAGTTAGCACCATTTGTGTTTTCTGCTTTTATGATTGGCCTTTATTTAATGCTGAATTTATTCCCCAGCTTTAAGTTTTTGTTTCTTCAGTTTACTCTGGGATATCTTTTTTCTCTGGTGCAACCTCCTCTTTTGGTTCAGGAGCAATTTGTTCTTTGCTAGCAAGGATCACTTCAATGTGGCAAGAATAGTTCATGTATGGGTTAATCTGGTCCTGATTCCTCTGCCTCATTAAAAAATCCTTCCTAGATTCTACCTATGGAATTTTGGGGGGCTTCATTCACCTGGAGGTACTCAATGACCAGAGAATCTGCATCCAAACCCTGAAGCTCAGAAATAATCTCTGCATTTTCAAATATGTGTACGCAAAATTCAGCACTTTATTTGGGCTACTGACCCTGTGTCCATCCCTACTGTTTGGCCTGGGCAAACCTGCCTACTCCACCATTGTAATAATGGAATGGCACACATTGCTTCTGTAAAGTGCCACCTTTCAGATATTCTGTAGCTTTTGGGATATGCCTGCTCTTGATGGCCTGTCACAGTTTCACAGGTGTTCATAAAGTGAACACAAAGGTTTGAACCTCACATTTGCATGATTTTGTGGGGTTTTCTGGGCCAAGTAAGTACCAAACCATTTTCAGGGATTGCCTCCAGCCACCTATAGCACTGTTTCTGTTCCAGTCTCACTCTAGGGATGGAAGGGAAGGGAAGGCGGTATGTAAGTGGTCATAGATATGGAATGTATGGGTGGTTTAGAAACTATTTGTCAACTCTAGAAGTAATATGGAAGATTAATCATTCATTCATTCATTCATTCATTAAAGAAACATTTTACTGAAGGCTGACCCTGTGCTATGAGGATACAAAGATTTTTAAAAAAGCCAATCTCATAGCTGAAATCTACAATCGTGTCTTCTTGATATAACAGAATGCAATAGAAGGCTTCTTAGGAAACAAAGCAGAATGGATTGGCAATTGAAAGAAGCCCCTGAGTTGTCCCCAAATTCTCTCTCCTTTTTTTATATTTTGGTGCTTTAGCATAGGCAGAACCTTGGAAGGATTTTTTAATGAGGCAGAGGAATCTAGATATTAGCTGCTCAGAGTGTGGTATAACAGAAAGACCCCAGATCTGAGAGTAAGGTGGCATGGGTTTGGGTCCTGACTCTACCATCACCTGACTGTGTGGTCTTGAATGTGTCACTTGACCTGTCTGGACATCAGCTTGCCCATTGGTAAATGTTAAAAACAAATAAACTCCATCATTGATTTGAAAACAAGTTCCCAAACTACATGAACCTCAGAGGTGCCTTCCAACATAAGTTTCTTTCCTGCCAATTAAGGTGGATGTCTTCGTTTGCCACAGGGCTGCCAATGCAAGGTACCAGAAGTGGGTTGGCTTTTATAGTGGGAATTTTATTTGGGTGAAAGCTTACAGTTCTAAGGCCAAATCAAGCATCAGCAGAGATGCTTTCTCACCAAGGTCAGCTACTAGTGATCCTGGGGTCCGTCCACTTGAATCAGGCCTGATCTCTGCCGAGGTCCCTGCCTTCCCCTCCAGGCCCACCGTCTCCAGGAGCTCAGCTGTGCATAGCCAGGCACAGGGCTTGTCTCTTTCTGGACCTCCTCTCTCAGTGCCAGCTGCTCCGCCTTCTTCCTGAATACAGCTGTGGGCAACCTTGCTCCTCTCTTCAGCCTTGAGCTGCTCCGCTGGCCTAGCCTCCTGGGGGCTTTGTGCTTTAGCTTTGTTTGCTAGCAATCCTCGAGTCGTCTCTCACATGGCAGGATCAAAACCGGCAGTTTCCTTTCTCTCTGTATCTGTTTATATCAGACCCAGCAGAGGGCAGAGACTCATCCTGAGTCACACCTCACTGCCATAGCCCAATCAAAAGCAATCTAATCAAGTGAGCTAAAGTGAATCTAATGCACTCAAAGGGTCCCACACCCACAGGAATAGATGAGTTTAAGAACATAATCTTTTGGGATTCAAATAAGAACTTCAAACTGTCACAGTGGGAATGGACAAGTTGGCCATGCTGCTTCAGAAAGGCCCTCTCCTACGGACTGTTCTCTCCCTCTCGCCTAGACCTCTTCAGGGAAGGACCTTTGAGGGTTTCAAGAACTCACAGGAGGGAAGCGGATGTGGCTCAATTGATTGGGCTCCCATCTACCATATGGGAAGCCCCGGGTTTGAGTCCCAGGGCCTCCTGGTGAAGGCAAGCTGGCCTGCGCCACAGAGAGCTGATTTGCTCACGCCTGTGAAGAGCTGGTGCAGCAAGATGACGCAAGAAAGGGAGACAAGCAGACACAGAAGAACGCACAGCAAATGGACACAGAGAGCAGGCAGCGAGCACAAGCGGCAAGGGGGGGTGATAAATAAATAAAAATAAATCTAAAAAAAAAAAAGAACTCACAGGAGAAGCAGGTATGAGAAAGGGTAATAGACCTCAGTAAGGCCCAGAGGACTTAAAGGAGGCTATTGCCTGAAGCGTGCAGGAAGCTTAGACTCACAGGAGAGAGGGTTAGGGGATGTTAAGTATCCCTTTCAGGGGAGCTAGCCTGACTCACTAGGGGAATAAAGCAAGCGAGCATGTAAGAGTAAAGTCTTATCCTGAGGGGAATTACAAGTATCATGGCAGAGATGACTGGGTTAGCTAAAATTCCCATGGCAAAATATCATACCAGAATTTGGATCAAGAGAAGACACACACAAAAAAGAAAAAAACAAACAACCACAAAACAATACAATAGTGCACACACACACACACACACACACACAAAATCAGGAACTCCTGAGATATATACCCTTCCCTCTTTGCCTAACTGGTGAATTTGAACTTGTCCCTCAAGGTCCAGCTCAAATTCGACACCAGCCTGGTTTTTCCCGACCATTCCACACAGAATCAAGCATGTTTCTTCTGTGTCACGCAAACATTTCTGCAGACCTCCACTGCAACCCTGGTTTCCTTGAGTTGCACATGTCTGTCTTCCTTGGTAGGCTGTGGTTTCCTGGGGGAAATGGCTCATCTTTGCAGCCCCTGGATCTTTGTGCTATATGGGGCCCAGAGCAGTATCACAGCAAATGGTGTTTTGTTTTGTTTTGTTTTGTTTTGTTTTGTTTTGTAAATGGCTTTTAATTTGACCCTAGCCAAGGGTCAAAAACTAGTATTATCAATTTTGAAGAAATTTTGTTCAGAGGATATGAGATACAACTGTTGTATGCTTACCCTGTCATAGATGCAGAGGATACATAAAAACACAGGGCAGTTAGTAGCAATGTTTTTATATTTGTTCATCAATTGTAACAAATGTACCATACTCACGTGGGATGTTATTGGTAGGGGAGGATGTGGGGGGTGGGGTATATGGGAATCCCCTATATTTTCTATATGACTTTTCTATAACGTAAAGGTTCTTGGAAATTAAAGTAAAAAAAGAAAAAAGAAAAGAAAAAAACACAGGGCAAACAAGGTCCCTGCCCGGAGAAGTGCACAGACAGTGGGGGAGTGAGACAAGCAAATAGAAAAGTTCAATATAGTGCGCAAAGTCCCAGGCAGTAACGGTCTCCAAGGATTTAATGTTTGGAGAAAACATTTGATAGAAATATATAGCATGTTTGATCTTGAAATGCTCTTAGGGTCCTCTAGCCTGCTGGTTCTCAATGATAGCACCTCATTAAAATCATTCAAGGAGTAGTAAAAACAGACATATTCCCTAGACCCCATCCCAGATAGATCGAATCAGAATATCTGGGGACTGGACCCAGGATTTCGTATTTTACAAAACTTTTCAGATGATTGTGATGCCTGTCCAAAGTCCTGTGTTTGGGAATCACTGATCTTGTGCAGAGGTTTTCAAACTGTTTTGAAAACAATATCAGGAACTGTTTGAAAAAACTGAGGAGGAAAGAAACATTCCCATCACTCCTGCATACCCAAAAGAATTGAATCCATATATGTACCATAAGGCATGTACAACAATGCCCATAACAGCATTATGCATTAATAGCCACAAACTGTATACAACCCAAGTGTCCATCAACAGCAGAATGACTGAATAAACAGTGATATATTCGCACAACAAAGTACTGAAATACTACTCACCTCGAAAAAGAATGGACTATTTCTCTAGGAAATGACTTGGATGAATCTCATATATGTTAGGCGGAGCAAAATAAGCCAGACACAAAAGACTTCATACTGATGGGTTCCGTTAATGTGAAATTCAAGAAGAGGCCAAACAAAGCTGTGGTGACCCAAGGCTCAGAATAGTGGATACCTCGGGGACAGTGGGAGAAGGAGGGAGGGACCTGGACTGGGAAGAGGTCTGAGGGGACCTCCGAGGTATTGGAAGTATTCTATATCTTGATCTGGGTAGGGGTGATGGGGTGCCTTCATTTTGCAAAAATTCATCACACTGTACACTTAAGGTTTGTGGACTTTACTGTATACAACTTATAGCACAATAAAAGTTAAACAAAACAAAATCATCTCTTGAGGAAGCATGAGTGAGGCCCACAGAGAAAACTGAGGCACTCTGACTGAAATGGGGTGGGTGCCCTCCAACTCTGCCCCCACTCCCCCCCGAGCTGGGACACAACTGAAACACCACAGATCCAGTGAGTTCTCCTCACTGTTCAGATGAAAGAACTGACTCCTGGGGAGGTGGGGAGGGGATGTGCCTCAGAGTGAAGAAATGGCAGAGCCAGGAGTGCAAATGAATCCACCAGAAACAACTGCATTAGACACCCATTAGACATAAAATGAAAAAAAAAATTACACTGTTACTGTCGCTGTGACCTAAAACAAGGTACATGGAAGCAAAAAGGAGACCAGGTCAGAACGTTTCCTTCTGAGCATCTTTTCATTCCCTGGATCACCTTCATTGTCCTCGATTACATTTGCACTGTAATAAAGCCTATTTTGTTCAATCTCCACTAATTGGGAACCAATGATAATTTAGATAGCTGAAGTTACCTATCACTCAGCAATCTCTTTCTTCCAAGATTAGGCAAATGAGCAGTAGAAACACAATTAGAGGCAGTTTGATTTCAATATTTAAAAAAAAAAAAAAGATTTCAAGAAACACTAAGCACATTAGAAATGCTTGACAAACCACTGATCATCCTTGAAGGCTCAAATGCTGCCAATTTCCTGTGGCTTTCACTGGCCACCCAAGGTAACAGAGAGCTACATTGTCTGTATTCCTCAGCAACAGGATCCTACCTCTACTGAAACGTTTTTCCCCTCATTGTCTAATTATTTGTTTTTGTTTTGTTTTGTTTTAATCTTTTTTTTTTTTAAAGATACTTAGATTACACAAATGTTACACATATAGGGATTCCCATATGCCCCACTCCCCACACCTCCCACACCCTCCCACATAAGCATCCTTCATTAGTGTGGCACATGCATTGCAATTGAAAAACGCATCCTAGGGCTTTGCCATTAAGCATGGACCATAATTCACATTGTAGTTTACACGCTCTACCACACAGTTCTGCATATTGTGTGATGATATGAAATGGTCTATATCTGTCGTTGCAGTGTCATTCAGGATGATTCCCAAGTCCCGAAAAAGCCCCTGTATTACAACTTTTTTTCCCTCTCCATTTGTTTAAACATTGACTTCCTCTGCTAGATTGTGAGCTTTCAGAAACCCTCGGTCCTGTCAGTGAACGAGTAGTGCTGTGCGACTAGAGCAGAGAGCACATCTTGGGAGGGGGGTATCTGGACATGAGCTGGAAATAGGCTTGAGGCTAGACTCTAAACTTGTGTCCAAATTCCCTGCTTTTGCAAAACAACGCCACACAGCAGACTGCCAGGAAATATAGCAAGCAGGTCCTTGTAGCTAGAGGTTGAGGCTGGGGGAAGGAGGAGTGAGAGCTGAGGTGGTCAAGGACCAGAACCGCGTGAACTTTGTAAGTCATGTTAGGACTTTATCCCGTACAAAATGGGGATCCACTGAAGGCTTTTGAAGCCGGGAAGGGAAATGATCTGACTTGTGTTTAAAAGTTGCCTCCTGTGGTAGGATAGAGAGTGGATTGAGGGGGAGCAAGAGTGGCCAAAGGGAGGCCAGGTGGGGGCTCTAAGAGTCTGATTTAGGACCAGGTGCCCGCTTGAGGAACGTGGGTGGATGCTAACATTTTCAGGTTGACTGTCAACTCCTTACCTTCAGACATGCCCAGGCCAATGTGTGTTAAATAAAATTTTTTTTCAATGATGAACCAAATGGCTGGCATTTGACTTTGTCATTGGTTCACTATCTACTTTCAACCCCACCTACCTAGGGGCAGCGATCCTCCTTGAC
>JAQZBX010088747.1:0-12712 GCA_029593785.1 Cabassous unicinctus
AAAAAAAAAAAAAAGAAAAGAAAACCGTTCTGCAGGAAAGACTACAGGGAGCCCTACAGCCCAAAAGGAAATGATGGGACAGAAAGACTTGGATAACCAAAAGGGCAAAATAACACACAAAAATAATATATGACCATATAAACGCCAAAGAATAAAATGGTGAAAGTAAATAATGCATTTACAATAATATCATTGAATTTGAATGGATTAAACACCCCAATCAAAAGATATAGGCTAACAGAATGGATATGCTGTCTACAGGAGACTCCCTTTAGACCCAGGGATACAAATTGGCTGAAAGTGAAAGGTTGGAGAAAGATATTCCATGCAAACAGCAACCAAAAAAGATCAGGGGTAGCTGTACTAGTATCTGACCAAACAGTCTTTAAAAGTAAACTTTTAATGTCAACTAATTGTTATGAAATCTAGAAATACTCATATGTTCATAACCTTTGGATTCTCCTATTCTGTGAAGATTAAAATTAAAGTTAAGAATCATCTCTACCCCTGGCTCTCCAATTTCTCCACATGGTTCCCTTTCTCTTCTATTTTCTTCATAAATTTGAATTATTGACTCTACACTGAACCACCTTTACCAACAAATTTTCCATATATTTTCCACCCATGCTCTCATGATTTAAGCACACTGTATTCCATCATAAAACCAAAAACATCTCTGAAACTATAGTCTCCCAGCTTATGCCCCATGTTTTCCCTCTTTGAACTTGTGGAGCCATCCACACTTAGTTACCATTTTCTCATATTCCATTACCCTCTGAATTTCTTAGATAACTTTGATTTTGCTGTAAATAACTACAACTAAGATTACCAGTGATCCCCTCAAAATTAAATCCAATGAGTCTGTCTGTGTTTTATTTGGAATCAAACTAGAATTGGATCATGACTGCTTTGGGAGAACTTTCTTTTTATTAGGGTTTTCTGATACCTGAGTCTCTTGACTGTCTTCAAACTACGCTAGTTACTCTTTCCCAGTGTTCTCACCAACAATTTCTAAAGCAGTTCTATTGAATCATTTCAAAATAAAAATTCTACACACTGTCTTGGAAATCTTACACATTTCTTTAATTGCTTCAATTTTTTTCCAGTCTTTTTCTATGCTGTGCTCAAAACTATTGTGTGGATTTTATTTCTCAGCTTTAAACTGTCCTAGTATGTGTCACAGATCTGTAAACTGAAATATATTTCAAATTGAAGCTATTAAATTTTCCACACAAGTGAACAATAATCTTTCTCAAGTCCCCAATAGCAGCTAGTAGGTTTTCAAAAATATAGAGATTTAATTTAATATACCCTCCTAGAAGCACATAAACATAAAGGATTATTGATGTTATCTTTACATTGAGCACTACTGTCAACTTTCATTCCTACTCCAATCTCTACAGACATACTGAATCCAGTATTTCACTGATACCAAAGCCTAACAAAGATACCATAAAAATGAAAATTATAGACCAATTCTGATTATGAATATAGAGCAAAATTCCTTTACATAACACTAGCAAACTGAATTATTAACATATTGAAAAGATTAAACACCATGACTAAGTGGTATTTATCCCAGGAACGCAAGGGTGGTTCAACATATGAAAAACAATCAATGTAATAAACTGCATAAATAGGAAAACAAATTTCTTAAACCATGATTATTTCAATAGAGGCAAAAAATGCATTTGGCAAAATCTAGCACCATTTCTTGTGAAGACCCCTCAGAACATTAGGACTAAAAGGAAAATTTCTCAACATGATAAAAGCAGTTTAGGAAAAACCTACCGCTAAATCAGTCTAAATGGTGAAATACTGAAAGTCTTCCTCTAAGATTGGGACTTAGTCAAGGATGCCAACTTTTACCACTGCTAATCAATATTGCAGTAAAAATTTTAGCCAGAGCACTTAAGCAAAAAAGAAATAAAAGACATGCAAATTCAAAATTAAGAAGTAAATCTATCTTTATTTGCAGATATATATAGAAAATCCAAAGAAATCTACAGGAAAATTATTAGAGCTAATAAATGATTTCGAAGTAGTAGTGTAAAAGATCAATACACTCGAAAAAATTATGTTCCTATACACTGGTAATCAAAGAGGAAATTAAGAAAACTATTCCATTTACAAAGGTATAAAAGGAATAAACTATCTAGGAATAAATTTAACCAAGTATATAAAAGACTTGTACATTGAAAACTGGAAAAAACACTGATGAAAGACATTAAATAAGATGTAGAGATGTTAACAAGGTATTGCAAGTTAATGGAATGGAAAAGTTATTATTGCTGAGCTTTCAGTATTATGCAAAGTGATCTACAGATTCAATGCTATGCCTGTCAAAATTCCAGCAGCCATTTATGCAGAAATGGAAAACTCGATCCTCAAATTCATGTGGAAATTCAAGGTGCCCCAAATATACAAAACAATCTTGAAAAAGAAGAATAAAGTTGGAGGACTCCCACAATTCCGGATTTCCCAAATTCAAATTTTACTGCAAAGTTATACTAATCAAAATAGTTGTGGTACTGGCATAAAGACAGACAAATACACCAGTGGAAAAGAATTGAAAATTCAGAAAAAAAAACCCACATATCTCTCACATATTGATTTTTTAAATTAGAGAAGTTGTAGTTATACAGAAAAACCATTCATAAAATTCAAAGTTCCTATATACCACCTTATTATTAACACCTTCTATTAGTGTGGTACATTTGTTACAATTCATGAAAGAACATTTTTATAATTGCACTATTAACTTTATTCCATCCTTTGTTTACATTGTACATTCATTTGGCTTTTTAAAATTTTTCTTTTAACATATGAACAACCTAAAATTTCTCCTGTTAATCATATTCATATATATAGTTGAATGCTCTTAATAATACTCACAATGTTGTGTTACCGTCACCACCATACATTACCAAAAAGTTACCATCAACCTTACTAGAATTCTACAATTTAAGCATTAACTCCTGATTCTCTACCCTTGCCTCAGACCCTGGTAACCCTTATTCTAGATTCTGCCTCTCTGCATTTGCTTATTTTAATTATTTCAAACAATATTTGTCCTTTTTTATGTGGCTTATTTTACTCAACATGAGGTCTTCAAGGTTCCTCCAAGTTGTCACATTTATTAGAACTTCATTACTTTTAAAGGCTGAATAATATTCCATTTCATGTATATACCATGTTTTATTTATCCATTCATTGGTTGATGGACCCTTGGGTTACTTTCATCTTTTGACAACTGTAAATAATGCCACTATGAACACTGGGTGTGTCCTGCTTTCAAATCATTTTGATATTTACCTAGAGGTGGGATTGCAGGTTCATTTCGGAGGAACTGCCAGTCTTCCACAGCAACTGCCACTATTTTACTTTCAAACCAGCAATGAATGCTGTTATTTCTCCACATGCTCTCAAACACTTGTAACTTTCTATTTTTAAAATAGTTGCCATTTTAGCGGGTGTAGTTTAAGGATATTTTCATGTACTGTTTGGCCATTTATATATCTTCTTTGGAGAAATGTCTATTCTAGTATTTTGCCCATTTTTAAATGGGTGGTTTGTCTTTTTATTTCAGAATTGTAGGATTTCTTTATGTAGTCTAGATATCAAATTCTTATTGGATATGTAATTTATGAATATTTTCTTCCATTGAGTAGGTTTTCTTTTTTATGTTCATGATGAGGCCTTTTAATGCACAAAAGTTTTTAACTTTCATAAGGTCTCATTTAGGTATTTTTCTCTTTTGTTGCTTGTGCTTTAGGTGTAAAGTCTAATAAAATATTGCCTAACACAATGTCCTGAAAACACTTTCTTATGCTTTCTTCTGGTCATTTTATGGTCCTGGTTCTTATATTTAGGTCTTTTAAGCATTTTGAGTAAATTTTTGAATATGGTATGAGACATGTGTCCCTCTTCTTTCTTTGTCTATGAACACCCAATTCTCCCAGAACCAATTGTTGAATAAACTACTCACCCCCAATTGAGGGGACTTGGTAGGCTTTTAAATCAATTGACCATAGACAGGAAGCTCTATTTCTAAACTCCAGACTTAGAAATTAGAAATCAGAAGATAGAAAATTTAGAAATTTAGAAAATTTCCAATTTAGAAGATTAGAAGTTTAGAAAATAGAAAATAGATGTCCATGTTTGAAAGCTTTCATTCCACAAACCTCAGATGACCAGGACACAAAAACCTCAAGTAAGATTTGTGAATTAATTTTTGAATTAAGGTGATGTTAGCCTAAGGGTACCCATAGATTTCTGAGTAAGAAGGAAGGATTTTTGAATTAAGGTGATGTTAGCCTAAGGGTACCCATAGATTTCTGAGTAAGAAGGAAGGATTAGAGAGTTCCAGATGAACTATGAGCTTTCTGGTGGCAGAGGGTGCAGGCAGCATGAAAATCCAGGAAGAAATATAGGACAGAGAGGAAGAACCTCTCACGGGGGAATTAGGAGCCAGGGAAGGGACCAAGAAGGGAATAGGAAGCAGGGCTGGGTCACTGAAGGGCCAATGGAATATCAGAGAAAGAGTGAGGGGAATAACGGGGGAAAAGTACTCAAGCTAGAATTAGAGCAAAAGATCAATTTAGGTAAAGAAGGAATTAACACCATGAACCTGAAGTGAGACTATGTTGTAGGATTTTAGGTGCTTTGGAAGAGGTGGGTAAGAGATATAAGAGAAGGGTAGGCCCTGTGTTAGGGAGGGAGGGGCTTGAACAGACCTTCAGATTGATCTCAGGCTTGGGCAGTGGAGCTCACAAGGACAAGGACCTCAGGAGTGATGATGGAATACCGTACTCCATCATGCCAACCACTTCTATAACCTCTGAAATAATTTTATTTTCTTAATTCCTCAAAAGATGCATTCAGGAGAGATAGGCAAGACAGTGGCAGTATAGGGATCTCTAAGAGTCAGCTCGTCCTACAGAGCAGTTAGTAATCAAAAAGGCTCTGTCTAAACCCCCTGTTTCAGGGGTCTCAGAAGACAAGCAAGCACTGTGTACCATCATTGAAAGAACTGAAGGAGGAGGCTGGCTATCTGTGGTGAAGATTTATGAATAGTGCATGCAACCCAGTGGAGGCTATGCCCATCCCTACTGCTGGACACTTTGGAAGCCACTCCCTGGCTGGAGTTGGAAACTCCATTTCCCAAAAACAGGGGAGCAGGAGATGGCCAGGCACTGACTTCAGGTATTAATTAATGAATTCAGTGGTCTAGGGTCCAATTCTAAAAAGAACTAAAGTTTGAATCTATCCAAGTCAGAAAGAAGCTGGTAGCATTCATTTTAACTCCACCTCTGTCAGAATTCAAAGGGTGTGTGGTGATTGAAAAATCACAGTGACTAACTGTTTGGTAGGGATCAGATTCTTTCCATTCAGGTCAGATTACTGACCAAGCCTAGGCTCCAACCCCACCCCTGAGGGAGGAGAAAGTGGGTAGAGCTTCACCAGCCTCTCCACTACAGACAATTTCAGTCCAGATAACATAGATTACTGCCCAAACCTTTGGCTCCATTGCTGCCCTCAGCATGATATGTAGTTGGGTGGACCTGCATCCATCTCTCTGGGCAACTGCAGGCCGTTTCAGCCTGCAAATCTTAGAATAGCAATCATGGCCTAGACTCTTACCTCATTCCTGGCAGGGGAGAACTGTGGGCAGAAATTCATTAGCTTCTGGGGCAATGTGGGCAGTTTCAGCCTGCATGGCTCAGATGACCACTCACACCCTCAGCACTAATGCCACCATTGGCAGAGTCAAAATGGCAAGAAACAGATGGATAACAGCAAAAAAAATCTGATTGGTTAAACATGAGCTATCATAAATTTCTAAAATAAATTTAAGTATCAAAGAGGAGCTTTAGCAGAAAGCCAATCAACAAGAAAGTCCGAGGGTAAAGAGTCAAACTGAGCCCAGAATAAAAATGTTAAGAAAATCAGATGGCAAAATGCCAGCAAAAAATTACAAGCCATAATAAGAAACAGGAGGATACGGCCCAGTCAACATACAGGATTTGAGACAACTAATCAGAGTTGTTCAAACAAATCTCCTTAATAAATTCAATGAGAGGGCTAAAGAGATTGAGAACAAGAAGACACTGGGTAAACACAAAGAAGAATTTGAAAGCACACAAAGGAAAATAACAGGTCTTATGAAATGAAAGGTGTAATAAAGGAAATGAAAATATACTGAAGACAAACAATAGCATATTTGAAAAAGCAGAATAAAGAATCAGTGTAATAGAGACAAGGTTTTCAAATTGAACATACAGAAGAACAGATAGAGAAAAGAATAGAAAATATCAAGCAGGGCCTCAGGGAACTGAATGATAGCATGAGGCATTCAAACTTTTGCATCATGTGTGTCCCAGAAGGAGATGAGAAGAGAAAAGGAAATGGGCAGAATGGATATTTGAGGAAATAATGGTAGAAGACTTCCAAACTCTTTTGAAAGACATAGATATCCATGTCCAAGAAGCACAAGGTACTCCAATATGAATAAATTTGAATAGACCTACCCCAAGACACATAATAATCAGAATGAAAAATTCCAAAGATAAAGAGAGAATTCTGAAAGCAGCAAAGGAAAACTGATACATCACATACAAGGGTAGCCCAATAAGATTAAATGCTGATTCATCATTACAAACCATGGAGGTGAGAAGGTAGTGTTATGAAAGATTTTAAAAATTGAAAAAGAATATTGCCAATGAAGAATTCTAGGTCTGGCAAAATTATCTCTCAAAAAAAATGGAGGTGAGTTTAGAGTATTCACAAATAAAAAGAAACTGAGAAAGTTTTTCACCAAGGACTGTTCTTACAAGAAACACTAAAGAAAGTGCTTCCACCTGAAAGGAAAAGATGGGAAAGAGAGGCTTGGAAGAGAGTCTAGAAATGTAACAGTTTGATATTATTTATGAATTCCTAAAAAGATATTGATTATGTTTACAAACTGGTATGTTCCTCTGGGCATGATACGCTTTCATTGTATTAAATTCAATGATTTTGTGTTTACTTGATTAAATCAAGATTAGGGCTTTGATTTGACCACATCAGTAAACACCCTGGGTGGGCTATATAAATGGACACTCACTCAAGAACACACACAGGAAAACATAGGAGAAGATACAGAAGATGAAGAAAGGGAGAACATTGTCAGTCTTGATCCTGGAGACCTGGGGGAGAAATGAGCCATTCATCTAACAGTTTACAGCTTACCTTGTGAAAAGACTAGAGCAGCTGATCCTGGACAGAAATGAGCCTTATGCCAGCCTACTATTGAGCTCAGCAGCAGCTGGGACCATGGAGCTTTCAGAGGAAGAAGGAAGGCTGAATCCTTGCAAAGACTAGCAACAGATTTTGGTGAGAAAAATAACCTTGAGTTGGACTCTTTAGGGTCTTGTAACTGTAAGCTTCTACACCAAATAAATACCTTTTATAGCAGCCAAGAGATTTCTGGTACTATGCATCAGCACCACTTTGCCTGACTAATACATGTAGCTATATTAATATCAGACAAAATAGATTTCAAAACCAAAGCTGTTATAAGAGACAAAGAAGGAATGATATATTATTAAAAGGGGCAATCCACCAAGAATAAATAACAATCATAAATATCTATACACCCTAAGATGAAAAACAAAAACAAAATGGAACCAAAAAATATCTATACACCTAACCAGATGCCCCAAAATACATAAGGCAAATGCTCACAAAACGAAGGGAGAAATAGATGTCTCTACAATTATAAAATTCAATATACTGCTGACATCAATAAATAGAAATCTAGGCAGAAGATCAATAAGGGAACAACTTGAACAACATGATAAATGAACTAGACCTGACAGACATGTACAGAACAATGCAACCCCAAACACCAGGACACATTTTCTTCTCCAGTGATCATGGACCATTCTCAAGGTTTGAGCTTATATTGGCTCACAAAATAAATTTCAATGAATTTAAAAGATTGAAATTATACAAAGTGCTTTTTCTGATCATAATGGAATGAAGCTGGAAATCAATAAGAGGCAGAGGACTGGAAAATACATAAATATATGGGGATTAAAGAACATGCCATTACACAACCAGTGGGTCAAAGAAGAAATTGAAAGAGAAATAAGTAAGTATATCAAGATAAATGAAAATGAGAACACAACATATAAAAAGTTTAGGATGAAGCAAAGGCAATGCTGTGAGGAAAATTTATAGTGCTAAACACATACTATAAAAGGCAGAAAGATAAAAAAATCAAAGTCATAACTAAACACATAACTAGAAAAAGAACAGCAAACCAATTCCAAAACAAGCAGAAGGAAAAAAAATAGAGAAAACCAACAAAACCAAAAGTTGGTTCTTTGAAAAGATCAACAAAATTGGCAAATTTTAGATAGACTAAAAAAAAATACAATGCAAATAAATAAAATCAGAATTTAGAGGGGTAAGTTACTACTGATACCACATAAATGATATAGATTGTAAGAGGATACTGCAAACAAGTGTATGTCAACAAACTAAACAACATAGACAAAATGGACAAATTTCTAGAAACCCAGAAACAACCTACACTGACCTTAGAAGAGATAGACGATTTCAAAAAACCAGTCACAATTAAAGAGATTGACACAGTTATCAAAAACCTCTCAACAAAGTAAAGCCCAGGACCAGATGGTTTCACAGGTGAATTCTACCAATCATTCAAAGAAGATTAAATACTAATCTTGTTCAGAATTTTCCAAAAAATTGAATAGGAGGAGACTTATCAAACTCATTCTATGAAGACAACATCACCATAAACCATAAACACCATAACCAGATAAAGTTATTATGAAAAAAAGAAAATTGCAGACCCATTTCCCTAATGAATAAAGATGCAAAAATCCTCAATAAAATATGTGCTCACAGAATCCAACAGCACATTGAAAGAATTATACAACATGATCAAGTTGAACCAATGCAAGGGTGGTTCAACTTAAGAAAATAAATCATGTAATACACCACATTAATAAATTGAAGAAGAAAAATCACATGATCTTCCCAATTGATGCTGAATTGGCTCTTGGTAAAATAGGCATCCTTTCTTTTTTATTAAAAAAAATGAAATATATCATTCATACATGAATATACATAAACAATAAGGTTATAGGAAAAGGTGTAAACTTACAAAACAAACATGCATATCAGCATACAGGGCTCCCACACATCACCCCACCAACAACACCTTGAATTATTTTGAAATTGTTACAATGTATGAAAGAGAATTGTCAGAATATTATTACTAACTATAACCCATATCTTACATTTGGTGTATTTTCCCCAAACCAAACTGATTATTAATACCCTGTATTATATATTTGTTATAGCTCATGGGTGAGTATTTTCATATTTGTTCCATTACCCACAATCCATCTTCCACCACAGGATTCATTGTGTTATACAGTCTCATTCTTTGTACAATCCATTTAAAGTGTATACTCAGTGGCTGTCATTTTCACCACAGAGTTGTGCTATCATCACCTCAATTTATAATGCTTTCATTATTACATAGGGAAAATACCATTCTCTTATATCCCCATATTCTTTTACCTTAGAATTAATATATCTTCTTGCCATTGGTGCAAAAAATATAACAATATTATGGTTAACTATCATCCATAAATTACATTTGTTGTAATATTCTATGTGTCACCAAGTATTTGGCACTTTGTAAATGAACATACTTATATTTATACTATTAAACATAACCTTCATTTCCCATTGAAATCATGATGTTACAGTATCTAGATAATTCTCTAGCTTCCTTTCAATTGACATTTATGCCCATAGGCTACCCATTTCAGGTACAATAACATTTATAAATCAGCAATGTTAGTTATACTCACTATAATGTGCAGCCATCAAATCAATTCATTTACATACTTTTATAAAAGACATTAAAAATTCTACACACATTAAGCATCAGCTCCCATTCTCAACACACATTCTATGTCCTACTAATCTATACTCTAGAGTTTACCACTGTGACTTTACTCATCTTATTTAGTTAATATTTGTGGGACCATACAATATTTGTCACGTTGTATCTGACTTATTTCACTCAGCAAAATGTTCTCAAGTTTCATCCTATTGTCATATGCATCCCAATTTCATTTCTTTTTACAGCTGAATAGTATTCCATTGTATGTGTATATATTACATTTTGTTTATCCATTCATTTTTTGATGGACACTTAAGCTGTTTCCATATTTTAGAATTTTTGAAAAATGTTACTATGAACATTGGTGTGCAAATGTCAGTTCACATACTTGTTTTCCATTCTTCTGAATATATTCTTAGTAACAAGATTTACTTGATATATTTTACTAGATGTATTTAGCATCTTGATGTACCACCAAATTGTCTTCCACAGAGGCTGCAGTATTCTACATTCCTACCAACAGTGAAGGAGTGTTCCTATTTCTCCAAATCCTCTCCAGCACTAGTAGTTTTCTGTTTTTAAAATAATAGCCATATGATAAGGTGTGAAATGGTACCTCTTTGTAGTTTTGATCAGCATTTCCCTAAAATCTAATGGTACTGAACATTTTATCAAGTGCTTTTTGCCTTTGGAAAAAATGTATATTCAAGGCTTTTGCCCATTTTTTAATTGCATTACTTGTCATCTTGCCACTGAGTTGTATGATATCTTTATGTAACCCAAATATCAAATAGTTATAGCATAGATGGATTCCAAATATTTTCTCCTTTGAATATGTTACATTTTTCACCTTCTTGACAAAGACTTTTGAAAAACAAAAATGTTTAATCTTGAGGAGGTCCTATTTATCTATTTTTTCTTTTGTTGCTCATGCTTTGGGTCTGAGGTTCAAAATACTATCACATACCACAAGATCTTGAAGATGTTTCCCTCTATATTCTTCTAGGATTTTTATGGCTCTCAATTTTATATTTAGGTTCCACATCCAATTTGAATAATTTTTGTATAAGATGTGATATAGGGGTCCTCTTTCTTTCCTTTTGATATGGATATACAGTTCTCTCAGCACCATTTGTTGAAGAATGTTCTGGCACAGCTGGGGGGGATAGACTTAACAGTCTTGCCAACAATCACTTGACCATAGATGTGAGTGCCTATTTCTAAGTTCTCAATTTGGTTCCATTGTTCAAAATGTCTATATTTATGCCACTACCATGTTGTTTTTACCACTGCAGCTAAGTAAAAAGATTTAAAGTCAGGAAGTGAGAGTCCTCCAACTTCATTCTTCTTTTTAAAGACATTTTTGGCTATTTGTGGCCCCTTACCCTTCCCAATAAACTTTTTCTGCAAAAGGGGTTGTGGGATTTTTACTGAGATTGCCTTGAATCTGTAAACCAGTTTGGGTAGAATTGACATATTAATGATATTTAGTCTTCCAATCCATAACCATGGAATGTCCTTTCATTTATTTAGGTCTTCTTTGGTTTCTTTTAGCAATGTTTGTAGTTTTCTCAACACAGGTCCTTTATGTACTTGGTTAGGTTTATTCCTAAATATTTGATTATTTTAATCACTACTATAAATGCAATTCTTATTCTGACTTATCCCTTAGGCTTCTCATCAGTAGAGTATAGAAACGCTGCTGGGTTTTGCATATTAATCTTGTATCCAGCCACTTTGCTGAACTCATCTATTAGTTCTAGAGGCTTCTTTGTGGATTGTTCCATATTTCCTAGATATAAAATCATATCATCAGTGAAGAGTGAAGATTGTACTTCTTCCTTTCATATTTGGATGATTTTATTTCTTTTTCTTGCCTAATTGCTCTAGCTAGATCCTCTAGTACAATATTGTATAACAGCAGTGACAGTGGCCACCCTTGTCTTGTTCCCAATCTCAGCAAGAAAACTTTCAATCTTTCACCATTGAGTACAATGCTAGCTGTGGGTTTTTTATATATGCACTTTACCATATTTAGAAAACTTCCTTATTTTCATAGCTTTTGGTGTGTTTTTATTAAGAAAGCAACTAGGCAAGCAAAAGAATTAAAAAGCATCAAAATTGGAAAGGAAGAAGTAAAACATTCATTATTTGTTGATGATATCCTATATCTAGAAAGTGCTTAAAAACTACAACAAAACTACTAGAGCTAATAAAAAATTTCAGCAAAGTGGCAGGATACAATATTAATATGGAAATATTGGTGATGTTTTGATAAAATATTAATGAACAATCAGGAGGAGGAAAAAATTCCATTTTCAATACTGATGAAAATAATCAAATATTTAGGAAGAAACTCAACCAAGGACATAAATGACCTTTATTCAGAAAACTATAAAACATTTCTTAAAGAAATCAAAGATGACCTAAATAAATGGAAGGACAATCTGTGTTCATGCACTGGTGGATTAAATATTTTTAAGATGTATTTTCTATCCAAATTGATTTACATATTCAATGCAATCTTAATTTTAAAAAATTCAAAAGCCTTTTTGCATAAATGGAAAAGCCAATTATCAAATTTATTTGGAAGGGTAAATTTTCCCATATAGCCAGAAATTTCTTTAAAAATAAGAACAAAATTGGAGGAATCTTTGTTCCTTACTTAAGTTATATTATTAGCTACAGTGATAAATGGGATGTTATGGGAGGTGTGGGAGGTGGGGAACATGGGAATCCCTGTAATTTCTGTGTAACCTTTAGGTAATCTAAGCATCTTTAAAA
>JAQZBX010088748.1:0-12713 GCA_029593785.1 Cabassous unicinctus
CATGGCACATTGTCAAGGATGGATGACATGCTAGCTCACAGAACAAGAGACAGAGAGATTAGGGCTGAATGTGCCCAGAGATGGCCAACCATCTTGCTTCAACACAAGGCAACTCACTTTGGCAAGAAAAGCAACCTTGAGTTAGACTGTGTAGGGACTTGTAACTGTAAGCTTTTCCACCAAATAAATACCCTTTATAGAAACTAACAGATTTCTGGTACTTTGCATCAGCATCTTTTTGGCTGACTAACACAGAACTTGTTACTAGAAACTTAGGTACAAACTAAGGCAATTACCAAATATGCTGGGGTGGTTTTTTAAATAAGTAAGTGGTATTTTTGAAAATTTTCAGATGCTTCATATAAAAGATCAAGACTACTTTGAAGAGACAATTTTTAGGAACATGTAGCTTAAAGTTATTTTTGAAAAGGCCTTAGAAGGAAATGATGAAAATATTATTGGAAACTAGAGGAAAGGTGTTCCATGTTTTAATGTTGAAGAGAACTTAGCAAGATTGACTCTTGATTTTATATGGAAAGCAGAATTTTAAAATTACAAGTTTGGACATTGAGCCAAGGAGATTTCCAAAGTGAATGTGGAAAATACAGCCTACCTTCTCCTTGCAGGTTATAGAAAAATGTTACAGGAAAGAGATAAGCTAAAAAATGAATTTTTGTCACAAAGAAACCAGAAACTGAAACCAGAAATTCCATGTCTCTGGAAATCAGGACCCCAGATGTTAGAACCCATTTGAGGAATTTAAACTTGGAACTTATAAGTTAGAATTGAAAATGCATTTATCTAAGAAAGACTTGTGGTATGTCTTACTGTCTGATGGTTTGGATCCCTGCTTCTTGCATGGTAAACTAACAAGTTTTTAAAGATAACTGTATGAACAAAACCACTTTTAGCCTGGGATAAAAGAGACAGAAAGGGAAAGAAGGAAGGGAAAAGAACTTTAAGAGGAAAACCATGGAAGCTGAGGTCTGGGATTAATACACTTCCTTGGTCCAAGAGAGGGACTCCAAACATGTGTACAGAGAGTGTGAGTTTGCCCAGGCATTTGAAGAGGGTAGATGCCCCAGCCAATTATTCAGGGAAAGTTTTGCCACCCTTGGGGAAAGTTGGGGAGAGTGAATTCAACATTCCAGTGCTCTGAGTGGGGTAGACCTTTTCCCCATAGGGTTGGAAGGGTGAGGTTGAGACCCCATTGTTGAGAGGGATGGGCCTCTTCCCCATTGACTAGAGAAGACCAGATTGCCAACTCACTGTTCTGAGAGAATTGGACCTGTATGCCATTGATTTGGGAGAATGTTGCCACTTCTTCACTGTACTGAGAGGATTGAGACTCTACAGCAGAGATGGGGTAAAGTCTAGCCATTCCCCCAAACATTCTTGGAGGGTGAGGTCTGGAGCTTAGTTGCTAACCAAATGCTTGATGAGGGTGGAACCAAGAAAATGACAATTGGCCAAGCCTATGGAAAATGTGGGCCCCCATGAGGCCCCAAGGAGTAGAAGAAACCATCATCTTGAGAATGACTCTCAGACTTTGAAATCTAATGGAGTATGCCCTGAAGGTTTTCAGAACTTTTAGGGATGAGTGACTCATGTTTCTCAACAAAATTCTTCTTATGATAATGCAAATGTTTATACTATTTCTGTCGCTTTGATATTGGAAGCATATAAATTGTCTACTGCCAGAGGGGACTTTGCTCCAAGACAAATGGTATCTCTATAAACTGAATGTGATGAGATTTTGTACTTAGCAATTATAACTTAAAGGATTTAAGGTGTTTTGGATATTGTAACATCTTTTAGCAATTCAGAGGGTAGAGTGTGGCAGGTTGAGAATATTTATGAATTCCAAAAAGAGAGATTATGTTTGTAAACTGGTCTGTTCCTCTGGGTGTGATACCTTTTGATTGTATTAGATTCAGCGGTGATGCCTTTGATTACATTATTTTAAGGTTAGGGCTTTGATTTGACCACATCAATAGGTTGTAACACAGGTTAAGTTCCTATCCCTTTGGTGGGTTCTATAAATGTACACTCCCTCAAGAATACTTACAGAGGAAGTCACCAGAATAAAGAGAACTCCACAGACAGAGCAGGGGAGAGAACCTTGATCCTATGGCGATGGAAAGAGAGATGAACCATTTGCCTGATAGTTTGAAGCTGAACAGAACAGAGCAGCTGAGCTGAGGGAGCCCAGAACGAAACAAACCCTATGCCAGCCTGTAGCTGAAAGGAAGGCAGAACCCTCACAAACATCAGCAACCATCTTGCTTCAACATGTGGAAACTGACTTTGGTGAGAAAAGCAACCTTGATTTGGACTCCTTAGGGGTTTATACCAGTAAACTTTTGCCCCAAATAGATACCCTATATAAGAACCAACAGATTTCTGGCACCTCTTTGGCTGACTAATACATGGAGAGAATATTACATAACTCATTCTTTGATGTTATCTCCATCCTAATACCAAAGTCACAGAAAGACACTACAAGGAAAGAAAACTATACAGCAGTCTCTCTAATGAACTTAGATGCAAAAATCCTCAAAAACGCTTGTCAACTGTATTCTAGAACACATCAAATGATTTATATCTCATGAACATGAGGGTTTCATCCTTGGTATGAAAGGATGTTTCAACTTAAGAAAATCAGTCAATGTAATACAATACAGTAGCATCTGTCTATCTTAATAATGAGCCATCTGAGGAGGAAATCAAGAAAAAAAATTCCATTTATAATACCAATTAAAACAATAAAATACCTAGGAAAACACTTAATTAAAGATGCAAAGGACTTGTACACAGAAAACTACACAAAATTGTTAAAGGAAACCAAAGAAGACACAGATAAATGGAAGAATATTACATGTTCATGGATTAGAAGACTGAAGAGCATTAAGATGTCTGCCTTGCCAAATTGATAAAAAAATTTAGTGCAATGCCAGTAAAAATTACAACAGCATTGTGTACTCAATTGGAAATGTCAATTATGAAATTTATTTGAAAAGGCAAGTTGCCCTGGATAGCCAGAAATGTATTATAAAAGAAAAATGAATTTCAAGAAATCATGCTATATGAATTTAAATCATAAAACTATCCTTCAGTGTTCAAAAAAGCATGGTATTTGCACAAAGATAGATGTACTGACCAATGAAATGGAAATGAGAATTCTGATATAGATCAGTGTGTATAAGGTCAAGTGATATTTGACTAGGCCTCCAAGGCCACTCAACTTGGAAGGAAGGGCTTCTTCAACAAATGGTGCTGGGAGAACAGTATATCCATGTCCAAAAGAATGGGAAAGGTTCACTCACATACATTATAGAAAAATTAATTCAATATGGAACAAAGATCTAAATATGAGCCAAGAACATAATACTCCTTGAAAAAAACATAGGGAAACATATTCAAAATCTTAGAGTAGGAAATGGTTTTGCAAACTCTACCCAAAGTGTGAACACTAAAAGAAAAAAATGGATAAATCAGACCTACTCAAAATAAAAAATGTTTATGCTTCAAAGGAGTTTATCAGGAAAGTGAAGAGGCAGCCTACTCAATGGGAGAAAATATGTGGGTACCAATTATCCAATAATGGCCTAATATACAGAATATATAAAGTATCCTCCTTCTCAAAAATAAAAATACTAACAACCCATTTAAAAAAAGGGCATGTGATTTGAAAAGACACTTTTCCGAAAAGAAAAGCAAATGGATATAAAGCATACGAAAAGATGCTGAGCGTCATTAGCTGTTAGGGAAATGCAAATCAAAAGAGATATCATCTTACCCAGATAATACTGGTAGATATTAAAAAAAAAAAAAGAGGACTACAAGTATTGGAGAGAATGTGGAGGAATGGGAAACCTCATCCACTGCTAGTGGGAATGTAGAATTGTGAAGCCATTGTGAAAGACAGTTTGTCAGTTCCTAAGGAATTAACTATAGAATTGCCATATGATCCAGCAATCCCAATACTGGGTATATAAACAGAAGAATTAAAAGCAGAGACTGGAACAGATGTATGCACACCAATGTTCATAATGGCATTATTCGATATTCCAATAATTTGAAGCTGCACAAGTGTCCATTAACAGATGAATGGTTAAGCAATATTTTGTATATACATACAATGGTATGTTACTCAGCTGTAAGAAGGAATGAAGTATTGACACATGCAACAACATAGATGAAGCCTGAAGACCTTATGTTGAGTGAAGTAAGCTAGTTACTAAAGGACAAATATTGCATGATCTCTGACATGACAAGCATATTGAGTAGACTCACAGAAATCGAGTCTGGAAGATAGATTTTCAAGAGACAAAAAGGAAGTAGAGTGTGTTACACTGATGCTCAATATGGACAAAACCCTTGATAAGGTGGAAGTGGGTGTCTTGGCAGTGGATGGGTTTGATTGTGGTGCAGGGACATGAGTCAGGTCAATGGTGATGGAATGTGTGTTTAAGTAATGTGTGGGGGGTGGGTTGGACTATCCATCAACTGGAGGAAGGGCTGGAGGAAATTACAGGTGAACTCTGGAGAAATTGTAAGTCTGTGCTTAAAACTACATCCTGGAAATGTTATTTTAGCAAATATGGCAGGTGAGGGATATTAGTGCAGCACGTTGGGGATGGGGAAATATGTGGGAAAGTACAGTCCTTGTGCATGCCACTATGGAATATGAAAGCAATCAACTTTTCATAATGTGTTATCTCAGTGGGTGAAGGCTCTCAAAATGATCAAGAAAATATTAAACTCCTATCCTGGGGAGTCCTACTATGTTCTCAAATAGAAGACAAAACTTTCTCCAGTACTTAGACATTGTATAATAAAAAACAGACCAATATGTCAAGCTCTCAACATTAATTTCTGTAACTATGACCCTTATTCTTCAAAAATTGGTACTCCTGGGTCTGTGATGCTTGCACAGATGTAGAGTGCTGTGGACCCTTGACATGGCAATGGTGGGTATGACTGCAGTGATGAAAGGAAATGAGGTGGCAGTGACAGGGCTGAGGCATACAAATGAAGGATCCAGGGCCTCCGACTTTGGTGTGCCAGGCCATCCACAATGTGGTGATGATGGCCAGGTGGCTTATTATAGCCATTGGTCTGGTCAGAGCATACCTGGCTAAGGGTAGCTATCATAGCCTTTACTATGCAATTGTAAAGCCTTTGAAATTCTTCCAAACTGATGCATTATTGGAGCTTTTACATTGTGTAATAAAAATTGTTCCATCTTCCATTGTCCTGACTTCATTCTGGGTGATGTAAAAAATTTTGCTAATATGGGCAGCAACACATACCGTCAAAGAGTTACAGAGTCATGACAGTGTAAGATATATTTCTAAAATATTAAAAAATGAAACAAAACAAAAACAAAAATCTAGTTTTATGTGGACATGGGATTTTATTTTTTTGAAGTGTTAAATAAAACATCCTGGCCAGTCTATTTCAGGATGCTCTTTCAACCAGTAATTCCCATTACTTTTATGGAAATAGAAATGTATTTGGCAGTTTAGAGCCTCCTGTTTCCTTTCAGTATATGATAAATAAATACCTGTAATACTAAATACTCAAGAGTTACAGTCTGAGTAATGAAATCATACCAAATGAATGCCCAATTTGCAATAAGTCATGTTTCAGTCTGCAGTGTGTTTACCATTCTCTTTTTATACTTGACTGTATGTTGGAAATTATTTCTATTTTCAAAGCAGCAAGCTTTGATCTCCAGATTGCTCCAAAGTTATGACTGGGATCTCTCATCTTATATCAAGTGAATGAATTATAAATTGTATATGCCTGTTAAGCCCTGGGGTAGTGCCTGCAAGCAGAAAACAGCTAGTACCCTTTTGTTTGTTCTCAATTGAGCACTAAGAAATATGCTTGAATTTAATAAGTATGTATGCATTGTAAAGACCCTCCCTTATCTGTGGCTCAGCCTCAATCATATTTAATAAAATGACAGATCTCAGAAAGACAAAGATTGGTATCTTCTAAATGATGAGTACCTTTCACCGTGCTATTCTTAGAACACCTCTGAGTAATGTATTTGCCAATAGCTAGTCTCTTTCAAAAGACTGAAACCAATCCAGTCACATAGGAGTAGGGAATCTGTTATTGAAAGCACATGGACTACAAAGTGAGTTGGGAGGTCACCCAAGAGATAACTTTTATGCACATCTCAGCAGGATCTCATAGACTCCTAATGTGCATACAACCCCAAAGATTGGGGCTCCTGAGAACTCTGGAGACACCCAGGTCATATGGACAGGGCAGGCAGCTTCATGGTTTTGTACCTTGCCAATGGGCCCTACTTTGGAGTTTGTGCTCCTGAGAGTGACAGATTTGGACTCAGTTATGGCTTTACTACACATGGCTTATCTGTCCCTTCTATTTGAACCTATACTTGGTGCTGGAGTTGATACATATAAGTTCAAGAGACTTGAATCTTTGGTCTCTCCATGTCCTGGGATCAGAGCCACAGCAGAGTTGCAGCACCTACTCTCCAGTTCATTGGACTCACCCAGGACAACTATCAAGGAGATGAGGATTGACAACCACCATACGAAGGAAATGAGAGAGCCTACAACTGCAAGCAAGAGAATCCCACCAATAGGCTGTATGGGATCAAAGCCACATCTCAATTAGAGGTGGAGTGGACATCACCATCCCAGAATCCTAAGGATTGGGGAATAAACCATGGAATAGAGTAGACTTACTGGTATTCTACTATAGACTTATTGTGATTCTAGCAATGGAAGAAATTACAACATTGATTTGGAGACAGTGGACACTGGATGCTCTGGGGACAGGGAGAAGGAAAAACAGGTATAATACGGGAGCTTTTTTCAGACTTGAGTATCATCCTGAATGACATTGCAATGACAAATATAGGACATTATATATCTTCCAATGACCTGTAGAATTGTGTGGGAGAGATTGTAAACTGCCATGTGAACTATGGTCCATGTTCAGTGGCAATGCCCCAGGATGCATTTATCATTTGCAATGAATGTGCCATACTAATGAAGGATGTTGTTTATGTGGGAGGGTATGGGAGGTGTGGGGAGCAGGACATATGGGAATCCCTATATTTTTGTGTAACATTTATGTAATCTAAGTATCCTAAATAAAATTAAAAATACATATTTTAAAAAAAGAAAAAAAGAAAGCACATGCAAATTGCTGTTTTAAATATGTCCAAGAGAAATATTCAGGAATAATTTTATATAACATTTTTTATTATTCTAATGTTTTTAAATCTTCATCCATCTCTTCTAGTTGGATACTTTAATTTTTATTCTATTTTAGTTTCCAGCAAGTATTACATTCTGAAGTAGTGAATTTTTTAAGCTAGATAATCATGAGCTATAATCAGTATCATTCATGCATGTAATAGCAGCCAAGGAATATTTTGGTCATATGGATGTTGTCTAATTAGTGTCATTAATGCCATATCTTCACACCATTGAATTGCTTAACAATTTTTTATACGTATTTTATTTTATTTTGTTTTTTTATTGTGGGTAAAAATCAAAATTTTCACAATACATACCAATATTTGTAAAATGATATATAAATACATATGCATATATGTGCATTTGTTTACATAAATGTTATTATATATATATACATATATATTTTTTAAAGGTGCTAAGATTACCTAAGTATTACTCAGAAATTACAGGGATTCCCATGTTTTCCACTTCCCTCACTTCCAACAACATGCCATACCATCATCCTTCATCCGTGTGGCACATCACCCGCAATGGATATATACATCCTGGGGACTTGCCACTGAGCATAGACCACAGTTCACATCATAGACCACACTCTCTCCCACACAGTTATGCATGGTATATGCTGATGCAAAATGGCCTACGTCTGTCACCGCAACACCACTCAGGACAACCCCGAAATCCCAAAAAAACCCTGTATTTCAACTGTTCCTCCTCTCCCTTCCCCCAAAACGTCAAGTGGCCAAAGGCTCCACCTCACTGTTACAATTTCTTCCACTGCTTTAATCACAATATATCTACAACAGAACACCACCAAGTCCACTCTAGTCGACAGCTCCTCCCCCAATCCATAGGGCCTGGGATGGCCATGTCCAGTCCACCTCCAAGTGAGAGAGGGCTTATATCCCATGGATACAGTGGATGGGATTATCTTGCCTGCAGCTGCAGGCCCTCTCCTTTCCCTGGGATGGCTGTTGCCCATCGTCGTCTCCTCGCCAGGTTACTTGGATGAGTCCATTGAGCTGTAGGGTAGGAGTTGCAGCTCCACCGAGATTCCAGGCAGAGCTTCCACATGGGTAGGCCAGAGGATTCAGTCTCTGGAAGTACACAAAACAACTCCAGCATCACATATAGGTTTGAATAGAAGGGACTGATAGACCATGTGCAGGGAGGACTTATTTGAGTCCAACTCTGTCACACTCAGGAGCACAGATTCCAATGAAGAGGTTACTAATTAGGCATCAATCTCTGGGGCTTTCCCCATTATATAGGACCCAGGGGTCTCCAGAGCCCTCAGGGGTCCCTCTATGTAGGGTGATATCCACTTTGGTGTTCTATGAGATCCTACTGAGGTGTGCGTAAGCATTACCTCTGGGATGACTTCCCGACTCTCTTTGAAGTCTCTTAGCCATATGAACTCATTCCTCTTTACCTTTTTCCCCTTTTATTCAAGGATTTTTTCCAATCATGTTCCCAGTTGGCACTTGATATTAATCCCTCGTGCCAGGGAGGCTCATCCCCAGGAGTCAAGTCCCACGTTGGGGGGAAGGTAATGCATTCATATGCTGAGTTTATCTTAGAGAGAGGCCACATTTGAGCAAAAAGGAGGCTCTCAGAGGGCAACCCTTAGGCATCCCATAACAGTAGGCTAAGTTTCAATTAGAAGAGCAAATACTCATAAGGCTATTCATCAATAACAAGAACCCATCACTGGGCCATCCTCTTTTGCCAGACACTGCTTCTGCACTCAGGGGACAGTTGCTGCTCCCTTGGGGAATGCAGCAGAGCTCTCCAGGCTGGGAATTCAGATTCTGTCATTTATTGAGTAATTGTCTACCCAACGTGACCATGCCCCATCCCTTGATCATTTCAACAATTTTATATATCTTTCATGTATATTCAGATGGACTTACTCCCATGAATCCCCCATCCCAGAGAACCCCCACCAATGATCCTCTGCAGCACCCGTTGTAAAACTTCTGTGATCTAAACCTTCCTTGAATATGAAGCCCAGATAATAACAAAATACAATTAATAGGAAAAAGAAATAATAATGATAAGCTTAAATGCAAGCAATAAGTACATGGAAACTCAGAAAAAGAAAAGAAGAAACTAAACTAAAAAGAAAATATAATTAGTGGATTGGGACGTTCAAAAAATGGGAAAAAAAAACAAAAAAAATCCTTTTTTAAAGAAATTATTATTTTTCCTTTTATCATTGTATTATCAGATGTCCAGTGTACCATGACACCATCCCCCTCTCATTCCCCAGTGTCTCACAAATTTTGATATAATTTTCAAAGAAGTTTTTGGTCACAGCAAAGTCACACAAAGAATACTAGAGACTCTCACATACCCAAACTTCCTCGCCCTTCCCCATCCCATATTTAAACCTTTTTTTTAATGGATGTTAGTATTGTTATAACTGTTATACATATAGTAAAATATAGCAACTAAAAATTGTCAATGTTTTACAGTATATTTAACAATTTAGATTGTACAGTTTAATAATTTTTGATGATATTTACCGTGTCTTGTTTCCATTACTGTAAGGTAATGAAGAATATTTCCCATGACCACTAAATATCCCATTTGATCTTTTCTGTTCCTTCCTCCCCAACCCTGGGGCATATGACTCTCCCCTGTCTTGGCTCATGGGATGACAAGATTCATAGCTACATGCCCTGGGTATTCTAACCTACCCTTCCTAATCTACCCACCTGTTAACCCTGCACCATCAAACCCAGTAAAATCTTTACCCACCTGACCTATCCTTCAATATGTTACTATATTCTTTCAATTTACTGTAGTTTATGTCCATATGGATAATGGCTCGAAACCTAACCTTCTCTCTCACTCCCTTGTAAGTCTATATTTCAGTCAGTGCTTTTCAGAAACTGTTAACTTTCCTCAATTCAAATCAATAAGGTCATAAACTGTTCATCCTTCAATGCCTGGCTTGCTTCACTCAACATAAGGTCTTCAAGATTCATCCATGTTATTCCATGTGTTAGCACTTTATTCCTTCTAAAAGCTGAGTAATATTCCATTCTATGTATGTACCACATTTTGCTTATCCATTCATCTGTTGATGGGCACTGGGGTTGATCCCAAATTTTGGCAATTGTGAACAATGCTGCGATGAACATTGGTGGGCATATATCTATTCGTGTCTTTGCTTTCAATTCTTCTGAGTATATACCCAGTAGTGGAATTGCTAGACCATATGGAAGATCTATTGTTAGTTTTCTGAGAAATCACCAAGCTGTTCTCCACCGTAGCTGGACCATTCCACAATCCTACCAGCAGTGGATGAGGGTTCCTATTCCTCTACATCCTCTCAAACACTTATATTCTGCTGTTTTTTTAATAGCTGCCATTCTGATAGGTGTAAGATTGTATCTCATTGTGGTTTTGATTTGCATTTCCCTAATAACTAGCAATGTCGAGCATTTTTTCATGTGCTTTTTAGCCATTTGTCTTTCTTCATTGGAGAAGTGTCTTTTCAGGTCACTTGCCCATTTTTAAAATGGGTTGCTTGTCTTTTTATTTTTGAGGTGTAGGATTTCTTTATATATGCAGGATATTAGGCTCCTATCAGATATATGATTGCCAAATATTTTCTCCAATTGGGTAGGCTGCCTTTTTATTTTCTTAATAACATCCTTTGAGTTGCAGAAGTTTTTAATTTTGGTGAAATCCTATTTATCTATTTTTTCTCTTGTTGCTCATGCTTTGGGTGTGAAGTTCATGAAACCATTTCCTATTACAAGGTCCTGTAGATGCTTCCCTACATTATCTTCCAAGGTTTTGTGGTTTTGGCTGTTATATTTAGATCTGTGATCCATCTGGATTTGATTTTTGTATAAGGTGTGAGATGGCATTCTTCTCTCATTCTTTTGGATATGGATATCCAGTTCTCCAAGCACCACTTGTTAAAGAGGCCATTCTCTTCCAACTGAGTGGACTTGGTGGCCTTGTCGAATATCGGATGATGGTATACGCGAGGATCTATATCAGAAATCTCAATTCAGTTCGATTGGTCAGTAGGTCTATCCTTGTGCCAATACCATGGTGTTTTGATCACTGTAGCTTTGTAGTATGTTTTAAAGTCAGGTAATGTGATACCTCCAGCTTCATTTTTCTTTTTCAATATGTCTTTGGCAATTCGGGTTCACTTACCTCTCCAAATATATTTTGTGGTTTATTTTTCCAGTTCCTTAAAGAATACAGTGTTGATTTTTTTTGGGATTGCATTAAATCTGTAGATAAGTTTAGGTAGTATAGACATCTTGATGATGTTTAGTCTTCCTATCCATGAAGAGGGAATATTTTTCCATTTATTTAATGCTTCTTTGATATCCTTTAACAGTGTTGTGTAGTTTTCTGTATATAAGTCCTTTACATCTTTAGTTAAATGTATTCCTAGGTATTTGATTCTTTTAGTTACTATTGTAAATGGTATTTTTTTTCTTGATTTCCTCCTCAGATTGCTCATTATTTGTGTACAGAATTGCTACTGATTTTTTAGCATTGATATTGTAGCCTGCAGCATTATTGAAGTCATTTATAAGTTCTAGAAGCTTTGTTGTAGATTTCTTAGGGCTTCCTATGTATAGGATCATTTCATCTGCAAATAATGAAATTTTCACTTCTTCCTTTCCAATCTGCATGCCTTTTATGTCCTTTCCTTGCCTCAGTGCTCGGCAAGTACTTCCAAGACAATGTTAAATATGGATGGTCATAGAGGGCATACTTGTCTTGTTCCAATCTCAGAGGGAAGGCTTTTATGATTTCACCATTGAAAATGATGTTGGCTTTGGGTTTTTCATACATACCCTTTACCATATTCTGAAAGTTTCCTTCTATTCCTTTCTTTTGTAGTATTTTTATCAGAAAGGATTGCTGTATTTTGTTGAATGCTTTTTCTGCATCTATAGAGATGATCATGTGATGTTTTTCTTTCAATCTGTTTATGTTGTGGATTACATTGATTGATTTCTTATATTGAACCATCCTTGCATCCCCAGGATGAAACCCACTTGGTCATGGTGTATAATCCTTTTGATATGTTGTCGAATGCGATTATTAAGTATTTTGTTGAACATTTAACATCTGGGTTCATTAGAGAAATTGGTCTGTAATTTTCCTTTCTGTGTTATCTTTGTTTGTTTTTTGTATCAGGGTAATATTTGCATCGTAGAATGTGTTAGGCAATATTCCTTCTACTTCTAATTTTTGGAAGAGCTTAAGCAGAATTTGTGTTAGCTCTTTCCGGAATGTTTGGTAGAATTCAGCTTTGAAGCCATCTGTTCCTGGGATCTTCTAAGTTGGGAGGTTTCAATGACTGAGTCTATCTCTTTACTTGTAGTTGGACTGTTGATTTCATCAATTTCTTCTTTCATCAATGTAGGCTGTTTGTGAGTTTCTAGAAACTTGTATATTTCCTCTAAATTATCATTC
>JAQZBX010088749.1:0-12704 GCA_029593785.1 Cabassous unicinctus
GAACGGGGGGGGGGGAGCGCAGTGAGGGTAGAGATCCAATTTCACTTTTATTCCCAACGGACAACCCATTTCACCAGCTCATTTACTAGAAAACCCCTGCCACCCTTGTCGTATAGGGAGGTTACTTTCATATGATATGAAAACATAGATGATGTGAGAGAATGCAACATTTGCATGCATTTTAAAAGGTAAAATATGCATTTTTAGTAATAGTCAGAACTCTTCTGGTTACAAGACACAGTAACCAAACTCAGAGTGGCTTAAACAAAAATGGAATGTATTGACTCACATTAACGAAGAATATCCAGGAATAGAATTAGTGTCAGGCATGGCTGTATACAGAGCCCAGACCATGTCGTCAGGACTTCATCTTGCTCTTTCCATCCTTTAACTCTGCTTTACTCTGTGTTGGCTCTATCCTCAAACAGGAACTGACCTCGTGGAGGCAGGATGGCTACCTGTGCTCCAGGCTTACATCTTATCCCCTGAGCTATCCCAGCAGCACAGAGACATTCTTTTCCCAATGGTCCCATGACCGCTGGGCCTCATCAGCTTATATGGTTCCCATGTCCATCCCTGACCCCATCCCTGGGACAGGGGGGATGTGAGGTAATGATCCGATTGGCCAGCCAGAATCCCAAGGACACTTCTTGACACAGAAATAAAGTGACACCACCCAAAACAAATAGGTGAAAGAGGGATGGCACCTATGGAAAATCAGCGTAGTTGCCAGAAGACAAGAAAACGGATACTGAGCAGGCAAAACAACAGATGCCAACTTTATCCCTGAGGCAGGGCCACACCACACTGTCCTCCCTTGGCTCTCCAAATGTGTGGAGATGGGCAATTGTCCACACTCATACATTGTCAGAAGCATTTGCTGGATATTGTTTTGTAGCAGTTGGCGTGTATTTCCATCCCCCTATGTCGGAGGGCTAGCAGACAGAGAACTACATCTTCTACAGTCTCTTGGACTCCGGATTCTAGATGCAATGAACATTTCATCAGTGAGAAACACCCATGCCAGGTTTGGAAGGCAGAGGCGTTCTTGTTTCTCTGGCAACCACAGTGGGTGTGTGGGCTTTGGCAAATACAAGTTCTTGTAGCTGCCGCTGTGTTGCCTTGTCGGCCACCCATCTCGGGGCTGCAAGGCAGCTGTAACCGTCAGCACTGGCTTCCTGCTGCTCCCCGATTTGCTGATCCTATGAAGTGCAGTTACAGTGATAAATCAGAAAGCTGTATGCAACCTCCTCTCACTCCGCCTCCCCCAGCCTTTGTGCTGGCTTTGTAAATACCTAATTCCCTAAATTCAATCTCTTCCTTTTTGATATACCTCAAGTGGCTTCTATTTTCCTAACTGAACTCTGACTCATGCATTGTACTTTGGTGGGAAATTTTAAGGAGCTCTCATCTAGCCCAATGTCTCTTTTTCTGATGAGAAAATTGAGGCCCTCAGGGGAAAACTACTTGCCGTGGTCACCAATTCGCAGACTTCCTCTCCAAGCCTGTGCTGTCCAGGGTGGAAGGCACTAGCTGCGTGTGGCTATTGAGATTTAAGATATTTTAAAGAAAATACATTTAAAATGTGGTTCCTCAGGCACACTGGCCGCATTCCAATGCCTTGAGAGCCACACGTGGCTAGTGGCAGCCTCAGGGCCAAGCACAGGTGCTAGGTTAGCTGCAGAAAGTTCCACGGGCAGGGCTGCGCCATTGGATAGCAGCCCACTGCACAGTAGCACAGGAGGATGAATTAGTCCAAATGCCTCGTGTTACAAAATGGAGAGACCGAGACCCTGCATCCAAAGAGATGCAAGATTCCCAGGGGTACCTCAGGCCTTTCTGGCCCAGACCATTTCCCTCGGCTGGGTTGAGTCACCTACTGGTTCAAACCAAAAGTGGACGCAATCATCTGAAACACAGCACCAGCCTTAAAAAGAGACGTTTAAAAACAGGAAAGCAGAGCAAAGAAAAGCAGCTTCAGTAGTTACTCTTATAAATGGCACTTTAGCATTGATTCCCAATGAATTCGTCCAGCTGCTTTGTTAAAAATGCAGTGTTTGGTTTGTTTGGGATGTTTTTAATTCCCCAACTAGAGCACATTTTGCATCTGACTCCAAAAATTCCGACTAGAACTTTAAATATGCTCTGTGGTGACGCGTTCCACAGGAGGCGAGTAATCCCGGCCGGGTGCGTTCTGTGAATCAGGGAACGGGGGAGAATATTCCTTCCTGACAGACTTAGCGGAGAAGAGCTTTTCACCCACCGTGGGAATGAGCTACTCGGAAGGACCCGAGAGCACGCTGGAGGAAGGAGGGGTCTTCCTGAGAGAGTCGTCTCCCACCCGTGCCCTCCCTGGAAGCCTGGCCACTCTCTCCCCATCTGGGGGTCCAGGGACGCCCCCCTGGCAGAGGCTGTCACCAAGATCACGGGGAGCAGAGTTTCATGGTCTCCAAAATGAACGCGACAGAACGAGCGGCTCTGACAGGAGAAAAGCAGCAGCTTTTCTTCACCGGAAGATTTCCTCCCCTGAAGTGGCACAGACTCTCGGGGCCTGGGCGCCGTTCCAAAGGTTGGAGACGGGGCCAGAACATATAATTTTAGCCTCTTCTGATGGTCATTTCTGTCTCTGAAATGGTAAATACTGTCTCGCCACAGTTGCAAAACCCAGGCCTTGCAGCGCAGCCTGTATGTAGCCTTAGCGCCGGCCCAGACGCCGGAGACGCCGAGAGGCAGAAGCGGCCCGCGAGCACCTCCCAAGGCCAAGGGCTTAGCGCGGCGCCGCGGCGGCCCAGGAAAGGCCGTGGCGGGGCCGGGGGGCCTGGGTTCCAGGGTCCGCTTTGCGCCCAGAGCGGCCGCCGCCCGCGGACCCGCCCTCAGAGGCCCCCTTAGGCGGGGGAGCCGCCTCCTGGCGTGCACGAGGCAGAGGAGCAGAAGGGGTGGCACGGGCCGCTCTTCGCCGTCCCGGGGAGGAAGGCTGCGAGTCTGCCTGGCGCTTTGGCTAACCTTGGCTGCCTCTGCTTCGCTGTGACCAGGAGAAGGCCCGGGTCCTCGGCCCCAGCCCCGAGGTCCTCCGGCCAGCGTTGAGCTGAGCGCAGCCCCTTCAGGGCTCCACGGGGCAGGGCTGCTAGGCCCTCACCTGTGGCGTCAGCACAGCCTTTTCCCGGGGGCTCCTGAGGGACATCTGCCTGCGAGTGCCCTCGGACCCCAGGGGTGCCTCAAGCCTTTCTGGCCCAGCCCATTTCCCTCGGCTGGGTTGAGTCACCTACCGGTTCAAACCAAAAGTGGACGCAATCATCTGAAACACAGCACCAGCCTTAAAAAGAGAGGTTTAAAAACAGGAAAGCAGAGCCTCCAGGAGCAGACCCCAGGGAGCAGCCTCCGCCAACGAGGGGCCAGCCTTGGTGGGCAAGCCCCCCAGGTCCCGCCCTTGGGGGGCAACTCCTGGGCCTGCTCTCTGGCCCCCACTTCCCCAGCGGGCAGCGCCCAGCTCTCCGGGGCAGTCTCCTCCTTTGTAACAAAGCACCACAAGCTGCGGGGCCCAAAACTGCCGTTTCTTCCCTGGCAGCTCTGGAAGCCCCAGTCTGCCTCCAGGGGTGGGCACGGCCGCTACCTCGGAGGCCCCAGGGGCTCCTTCCCGGCCTCGCCGAGCACTGGGGTCTGCTGCTGCGCTTGGAGTTCGTGGATGTGGCTCTGCCTCTGTCTTCACGTGGCCCAAACCCCCTCTTCTTTTGAGGACACCAGTCCCTGGGTTTAGGGCTCACCCTAGCCCAGCATCTTCACTCGATGACATCTGCAGAGCCCCTTTCCCAACAAGCTCACAGCCGCAGGAGCCGGGCTGAGGACGTGAGGGTGTCTCGTGGGGGGCACAGCTCATCAGTCACCGCACCTTTCTCAGCTCCTTCCCTGACTCGCTTCCCCACGCCTTCCTTGTGCTTCCGGGGCTCACCTCCCAAATACCCTGCCTGCGCTGAAACCCTTGCTTCTGGGGAACCTATGCTTAGACCTATATTTTGTGATTGAGGGGTGTTGGGAAAGTCCTCTCTTTCTCTGAAATATCTGCTTCCACAGGCCCATGGTGCACCCCCGAGGTCTGTCCTTAGAGACTCATTCCTGTGGGGTTTCAAGGTTGAGCTCTGGAAACAGTCAGCACTTTCTCCATGTTCCCCAGGCCTGGGCCTCCAGGCAGCTTGTCACCAGGGCACAGTGCTAGGCGACCCCGGCTCCCTCCAGCCCTCCCCTCCACCCTCGTCTCCCCCCAGCCAGCTGGGGCCCAGCCCGAGCCTTCTCTCTGCTCCCCCTGGCCCACCCGCTCCCCATCCCGCTGCCACGAGACCTCGCTGCAGCCCACGGGGCCACCTGCTCTGCTCGCAGACTTCCACGGCTCCCAGTTCCCGGGGTCATGAGCTGCCTTTAGAACTCCAGCCACAGCCAGCCCCACCACCCACTGGCCTCAGGAACTCTGGCACGCCGCATGCCCCTTGCGCTATTAATTTCCTTCTCTACATTCATCCTCTTTTATCTAATAAACCTTACTGGACAAGAAGACTTACCACCACTAGAACTAGAAAACCAATATGGGGGGCCATCGGGAGAAAGTCACCTTGAAAACAATGCTACAGAAACCAGACAACGACAGTGACGTCTGATCAGGTGCTCTGGCTGCCGGCACACTCTGCATGCTAAAAACAGCAATGGGAAAAAAAAAAAAAGAAGAAAAAGAGAAAACAAAAAAGAAAAGAAAAAAAAAAACAGCACTGAGCTCCTGAGAGTGACAGCTCAGCTATGAGTGGACTCAGCTATGGCTTTCCTACACATGGCTCATCTGTCCCTTCTATTTGAACCTATAGTTGGTGCTGGAGTGGTAGGTGTACATCCAAGAGACTTGAATCTCTGGGCTGTCCATGTGCCTGCTGGGCCCTGAGCCTCAGCAGAGTTGCAACACCTACTCTCCAGTTCATTGGACTCACCCAGGACAACTAACAAGGAGGTGAGGATGGACAACCACGATACCAAGGAAATGAGAAAGCCTACAACTGCAAGCAAGAGAGTCCCATCCATCAGCTGTATAGGATTGAAGCCCCCTCTCAATTAGAGGTGGAGTGGACATCACCATCCCAGAATCCTCAGAATTGGGGAATGAACTATGGACTACAGTGGACTTACTGGTATTCTACTATAGACTTGTTGTGATTCTAGCATTGGAAGAAATTACAGCACTGATGTGGAGGCAGTGGCCACTGGAGGCTCCGGGGGCAGGGGGAGGGAAAGACAGGTGTAATACAGGGGCTTTTTCAGGACTTGGGAATCGTCCTGAATGACATTGTAATGACAGATATAAGCCATTGTATATCTTCCCATAGCCTGCAGAACTGTTGGGAGAGAGTGTAGACTATAATGTGAACTGTGGTCCATGCTCAGTGGCAGAGCCCCAGGATGTGTTTATCAATTGCAGTGAATGTGCCACACTAATGAAGGACGTTGTGTATGTGGGAGGGTGTGGGAGCTGTGGGGAGTGGGGCATATGGGAGTCCCTATATTTTTTGTGTAACATTTATATAATCTTTTTTTTTTTAATATTAAAAAATGAAAACACAGCACTGAGCAAGTGTTAAGGGAGGAGCTCCAGGCACAGCGGGGCCGAGGGAGGGCTTCCCACCATGTAACCAACAGTCTTGAGTGAGAAGTGAAAGGAAATAGCCTCCATTTTTAACTCAAATGCATTTAATATAAGACCTGGGGTCCCACCTAAATCCTCTTACAGAAAGTCCAGTAGAATGAGGCTCACAGTTTGGAAAACACTGGTCTTCAGCAAGAACTACGAATAGGATTTAACTTCCCTGCTATCTCTGGTCAATCCATGTGGCTGCCTGGGGCTGCATCCTGAGAAGGAGACCAAGGCTGCTCTCTCCAGCCTCAAGAGGAAAGACCATCATGAGGGATTAGCATAGTCTGCCAAGGCCACAGTGAGCGATTAGCAATGTCTGCCAAGGGCACAGGCTGGGGAGTAGCAGAACGAATGCTGTGCCCTCAGCGTCCCCACATGATAGCATCCAAATGCCCGGAAAGGCCTCTGTGGTCTGACTGCAGCCCACCCCTGCAGGCTCCTGTCGGGCCCATTCCTGTCTCAAATGTTCTCCCTGGCAATTTGTTTGAAATTGTGTTTACATCCACCATTGTGGGATCTTTTTAACCACACGGGGAGGCAAGGTTTGTGGTTTTCATTTTACAGCTGAGGATGAAGAAGCCTCAAGGAGGTTAGGTGACTTGCACAGGGTCACACGGCCAAGAAGAAAAAACCCAGGCTCTGCCGCCTTGCCGAAACGATCCAGGGAAGCTTCCTGGAACCTCATGAACCTCGAACTTGTGGCCGGGACCGAGTCGGTAGGGGAAACATTTGTCTATATTTATCCTGCAGTCAAGTCAGCTGCCCCGTCCTAGGGCAGTGGCTGAAATATCTGAGCAGACACAACAAACTTGTAATAACTCCACACAGCTCCAAACCAGAAGAATATTTTTACTCTGGTGAGTCAGCCCTTTATTTGTCAATAGAGGCCAGTAAAGGAAAAGGCCCAGGGGCCCTTTACAAACATTCAGACTGCAGCCCCTGGAGACGTCCTAGGGAAGGCAGACTTCTAGAAATACGCTTGCCCCTGAAAACAGCGCCACTGGGACAGACACGCACTGCGAGCTGGGCGGTGCCGAGGGCAGAGGAGGAGCTCAGACGTGGGCAGGTCAATGGCCTCGCGCGCAGGCTCCGGGCGTTCCTGTTTCCCCGCTCCACCACGTGCTGGCCCTGTGGGCAGATGACTAACTGTGCTGAGCCTCGGCTTCGTCATCTGTGAAATGGGCATGACGGCAGGGCGATGCGAAGGTCAGAGATGCGGCTGGTCATGAGCAGCCCGCGAATGCCATTTGTGAAGGCATGGTTATAACCACGGTGGGATGGAAATGTGGATTTGTTCAGCGTTCGTTCCCCAAACGTGAACCCAACGCCTACCACATGCCAGGCCCTCTTCTGGTTGTTGAGAGAGGACGATGCTGAGGCACGTATATGCACAGCCCTGCAGAGAAGAGAAAGGAAGGGAGAAACGGAAGTGCAGCCTCACTGCTGGAACACGTCAGCCGTGTCTCCCAAAGCTGAAAACACGTGCGCCACACGACCAGGTGTACCCAGTAGAAATGAAGGTTTATGTCCCCCAGGAAGACACGTGCAAGACGCGCTCGGTGGGAACCGCAAACACCCCAAACAGCGCTCAGCTGCCGGGCACATAGGCCGTGGTGCCTTTGTCGAAGGGAGCACGACGCAGCAACGAAGAGCCACGTACCACTGCACGCGACAACGCACAGGGACCACGCCGGCAAGGCTGAAGGAAAGGCGCCAGGCGCAAAGGAGGACGTTCAGAGTGGTCCCTTTATCGGAGAGTCGAGAAAAGGGCCAGCCAATCGATGGTGATAGGAAACAGTGGCTACGCCTGGGGAGGGGAGGAGTATTGAATAGGAAGGGCACTAGGGAACTCTCTGGGGTGATGGGAACGTAATAGCGTCATCTGAGAGTCCTGAAGGTGGACACAAAGGTGGACACTGACGTAGGTTGTACCTGGATTTGAGAAAAGAGTGAAAGAGCATCATGGAAACGTCAGCACTGGAAAGCAGCTGGAACACCGAACAACCAGGGGCTGCAAGCTCAAAAGTCTGCAAGGGCCGGGAGCAACCTGAAAATGACCCAGGCAGCCAGGTATGAGGCAGCAGGTGCTGGGTTCCTCAGACTGCCACCAAGCAGAGCGTCTGCCCAGGTGTAGTGTTTTCGAAAATTCTGTTGGGCCAAAGGAAACAGCCAAGGGCCGCTGGCCCCTGGGCGCAGCAAGCTGGAGTCTTCTGCACCAGCCCCTCCCTTTCTCCACTGGGGGTGCTGGAGCCCAGAGACGCAGAGACACTCGCCCGCAGAAGCACAGCTGCTGACGTGACGCAGATCCAGAGGCGGCTCCAAGGCGGGCTCTTTCAGACGCGCCGCCGAGTGGGCGGCAGGCTGAGCGGCAGGACCCTGACTGGAACGTCAGGAGGCACTCGGAACGGCCCTCCTCCCCGCTCCGTTCGTAAGCCCTGAGCCCTCCTGGCAATCTCTGAACCTCGCTCTGTGCCTCAGTTTCCTTCTCAAATGGATAACGATTACGAGTGCTACCTCCTTGGCTGCAGAAACTCCATCTTCATCTGCATCGTCTCCCCAGGGCGCCCTGCTCACCGTTGGCACTGAGCAAAGGTAGGTTCACTGAATTAAGAAATGAATCAAGCAATCGTTCTTGACCACAACAAAGGCACGTTGTGAGAAAGAAATGGAACAAATGTGAAAACACTTAGGTTATAAAAACGCAAGGCGCTCCCTGGGACCGTCTACCAGAGGAAGCCAACTGCTAGCAACAATGCGGAGGGAGCAAGTCTCAAATACCTGGACGAGGAATGCAAGTCCTCTCTTCAAGGCTCATCAAGTAGGCCATTGTGGAAAGGCAGCCGGGGAAGACCCTCAGAGCTAAGTGTCTGAGGAGGGGTATTTGCACGTGCAAGCCCCCCCACCCCCAACTCTGTGGAGCCCCGGGAAATCTCGGGGATTGGAGGCTCCGGGTACCTTGTGGGTGGAGTGAGACACGCTCAGGCCCCACACCATGCAGACAGATGTCAGCCCACCACAACTCCTTCTGGGGATCAGGGTTATTTTCTCTGGAGAAATTAGAGAGGATCCCAGCTCAGGATCCCAGAACTGTGGTGCAATTACTGGACGGAAAACACAAAGGCAGACGTCGCTGGACTGAAGAGCAAGACCCGCCAGCTCCCACCCGGCTCAGCCGGGCCCACCAGCAGCCAGGCTGATAGCCCAGGCAGGGGCGGCAAGAGCCCTGCTGGGAGAAACAGGACGTGCAGGAGAACACCTCTGATGTCTCCAAATCCCTCGGTTACCCGGAGAAGCCCAGCGTGCACAATCCCACCCATGCTCACAAAACTTCCAGGACAGCTACTTGTGCCTGACTTTTAAAAAAGACTGACAGTTGAGGAATGCACCAACGTGAAAGACAGGGACGAAAACAAGCAAACAGGGAAGCAGATGTGGCTCAAGCGCTTGGGCTCCTGTCTACCATATAGGAGGTCCAGGGTTCGATTCCTGGGGCCTCCTGGTGAAAAGCAAGCTGGCCCACGTGGAGTCCTGGCCCTCGTGGAGAGCTGGCACAGCAAGATGCTGCAGCAAAAAGAGACACAGAAGAGAGACAATAAGAGACGCGGCAGACCAGGGAGCTGAGGTGGCGCAAGAGACTGAGCAGCCTCTCTCCACTCTGGAAGGTCCCAGGATCATTTCCCAGTGCCGCGTAAAGAGAAGACAAGCAGACACAGAAGAGCACAGAGAGCAGACAGCGAGCCCAAAACAATGGGGGGCGGGGAGGGAGAGAAATAAATAAATAAATCTTTAAAACAAACAAGCAAATAGGAAAAAAATGAACCCCCAAGAACAGAGACAATGCACAGAACAGGAAAAATAAACAGTGCTTTTCAGAGATATGCAAATGCCCCTAAAACAAGTACAAATTGGCCCATGAGCTAAGAATGGTTTTACATCTTTAAAATGGTTGGAAAAAAATCAAATGAAGAATTATATTTTGTGACATGTGACAGTATAAGAAATGTAAATCTTGGTGTCAGTAAAGCTTCATTAGAACACACGCACAGACATCCATGCACAAACTGTCTGTGGCTTGTTTTGCATGACAATGGCAGAGGTGATGAGCTGTGATAGAGACCATATGCTCACAAACCCGAAAATACTGCCTGGCCCTTTACAGAAAGGGTTTGCAGACTCCTGCCTTCGAGAAAGAGAAGTTAGAGTGTCCATCAAATATGAACAGAATGTTATTTTTTAAACTCAACCAGAATGAAAACAAGTTCTGACAGCATAAATTAAAAATTCAATAAAAGGGTTAGGATATAAAGTTCTGAAAAATCTCCCAAAAAGTGTGTGTGGGGGGGTGTAAAAACTAAAGAGATGGATAGTGGGAGGGGGAAAATGAGAAATTCAGAGAATCAGTCCTTGAGGTCTGATATTATACTAATAGGGGGTCCAGAAAGACAGAACAAGAAAGTCATGGAAAGGAAATTGCCAAAGACACAAGACAAGAAAACTTTCCACAGAAAAGGACATGACTCTCCAGATTGAAAGAGCCCATACACACACTTCCCAGCACAAAAGGGAGAAAAGCATACCAAGCCACATCACATAAAATTTTTCAGAAATCAGTTCCTGGTGCTACACCCCACTTCCTTCCACTCTGCTGTGCTCTCCAGAGGAAACCATGTTTGATTCTTTCAGCTCTTGCTTCTACTATTTACATCAGTATTTCTAATATATATCTATTCCTGTTTCTTGATTCATCAATTTTAGGCATTAGCTACTGACTTCTTATGACCATGAAAATATTCGTGGCTGAGGCAAGTGGTCAGTGTACAATAATTTTATTTCCTTTCTTGTACAACTTTTCTTTGTCCTGAATTTAATAATTGCCTCAAGTTTTCATTTTTAACTGTCTTTTTGAGAAGTTGCTTTTGTTTTTTAGAAACCATATATAAAACTATTTAACTTGTGTGTAACTTTAATAAAACTTTTATTTTATAAAAGTAAAATTTGAGGCCATTTTAAATTTTTTAAAGGATTTAAATGTCTAAATCCTAAAGGAATTTCAATGTTAAAGGATTAAAAGAAAATTATTAAGTAAATAGGAGTACAGACAGTGTATAAATACAGGAAAGCTTGTGCGAACACTACACAGGTGCAGACAGGTGAGAAAGGGGGCTGGCCGGTGCCAGGCAGGGCTCCAGGCGAGGGCTGCACGCGAGGGCTACACGGCGCGCTCGAGGGGCCTGGTCAGGAGCGAAGGCCTGTGAAGGCCTCCCTTCTCTCCTCCTCATGGGCTCCCCCAGGTCGTGTCTGGTAACTAATGTCCTTTCAGGATGAAGAAGGGAGGGGGTTGGACGAGAGGGAAGAAAGCGGTGAGGGGCTTCCCTCAGACCGTGAGGCAGGCGGGGCAAAGCCCCTCCCCGCCTGGTTTTTCCTGCCCCTCATTCTGGTCTTGGTGCATGACGCAATGGGGAGCTGGGATTGCAACATCTGACTCTTGTAATTGTGGGTCCAGATAGAAAATATGTGTGTGTGTGAGTATCAGACATGCCTAGAGAATGCAGTTAGATGCAGGGCCAAAAGAGTGTGTTTCATGGTGGGAAAAGGAAATATTAAGCCTATCAAATTGAAAATAAGTTGTTCTAATAGACTTGACTTATGACAGTATTTTAATACACATTCAGATTTTGTAGTGGAAGAGGAACATGGTACATGCAGGGATGGAATCAGAAAAATCCAAAAATGTAGGAAACACCACATCAAAAGCATGCTGTTTCTTCAACAAATAAATTACAAAAACTAGAAAAGAAATGAAAGCAAAAGAAAAGAGAGGAGGGGAGGGGAGGGGAGGGGAGGGGAGGGGGAAAAGGAAGAACCAGGGGATTAAAAGAAACCTAAGAAATCCAGCAGCCAAAAGCAGTATATGATCCTTGTTTGGGTCCTGAGTCCAAGATGCTAATTGTCTACCTACATGTGAAAACAGGGGAAATTGAATCACTGACGTTTAGGAATTTGTTATCAATTTGTGATGAGTAGTGTGAATTTTTCAAGTCTCTAGTTCTAGACATATACACTGAAATATTTAAGGATGAAATGATATGAGCTCTAGGATTTTTTAAGAAATAATCAAGATGGGTTCTAAGTTGATCGTGGTCAGAGCAGGGTGAGAAGTACGTGTAGAAATGCTCTACTTTTGTGTATGTGGGTCTTAATCAGGGTTCTCTAGGGAAACAATAGACAGGAGATAACTGTAAATATTGTGAAATTTTATAAAATTGTTTCACACAACTGTGGGAATACATGAGTTCTGATTCCGTAGGGCAGGCTGCAAGCTGGGAACTCTGATGAAGGTTTTCAGTAAACTCCCCGGGAGAAGCTGGCTGGTTGAAGCAGAGGTGGACGTTCCCTCTTTTGACTGCTGAAATCACCTCTTCTCCTTGTAAGGCCTTCAGCTCATTGGATGAGACGTCTCTCCTTGCTGAAGGCAAACTCCTCAGTCAATTGTAGATGTCATCAGCCACCTTAACATGGATTTAAGTCCACAAAATGTCCTCGCTGTAACAATTAGGTCAGTGCTTGCTTGACCAAACAATTGGGCACCATTACTTGACCAAGTTGACACATGAACCTCACCATCACAAAGTGCTTTTCATTTTTCATCATAAAATATTAAAAACCAATCATAAGCCCCCCTAAGATGTATCCCCCTAAAATTTAAAATGACTTCCGAGTTGCCCTCTTCTGGCGGGCATCCTACTGGCGAAGTCAGTGGTTGCATTCTTTCTTTTCGCTCCCCAGCCAATGCGCCTGGCTCCCGGCTGCCAGCACTGGCTCACCAGCCCTGGGATCTCGCAAGGGGTCTGGACAGGGCAAGTTTTGCCCATTTCACAGCCCACTGAGAATCCACAGTTGTCTAGTTGTGAACCAAACATGAACTTTTTTCAGCTTGGGCGCTCATTTATTCTTGGCAAAAAGCAACATCTCATTTCAAAGCCAGGAAGGGAAAACTTCTAAAGATTTAAAATGCAACTCCAAAAGCTCTTTGGACATC
>JAQZBX010088750.1:0-12712 GCA_029593785.1 Cabassous unicinctus
GGTGGGTCTAAATTGGGGGGAGAGCAGCCACTCAAAGCCGCAGCCTCAAGGAGGGGGTCAGGAGGGACCCCCCTTACCTGGGCCGTCCACGGGGCTGCCTCTTGGCCTCCTCGGGGTGCCGCCCGCGGGACGGGGAGCGGGCCCGGGCTCCCCGGGGGCTGCTGGCGCTTCGGAGGGTCCCACTGCTGAGCTTGGTGCCGGGGGCCGAGGCCTGCGGGAGACCCTGGGGCCCTGGGGGCGGGCCGGGGGCTCCAGAGGACGCCGTGCCCGGGGCCGAGAACACCATCCAGTCGGGCAGCGCCATGCTGGTGTCGCTGTTGGCGCGCAGCAGCGTGGGGGGCACCGTCAGCCCCACGCCCTGGGCTCCGCGCTGCCGGGCTGCGTACTTAGGAGACTCCTGGAAGGGCACTGGGAGGGTGCGGTGGCCAGAGGCGGGCGGGCGGGCAAGAGACGGGGGAGAGAGGGGCGTGAGGGAGGAAGACAGAGGTGAGGAAGAGTGGGGGGCCTGGAACCGTCCCCCGCACCACTCAGACACCTGCCCTCCTCCATCCTGACCCCCCTCCCCCCAGTCCCCCCCTTGGCCCCAGCTCCCGGAGCTCACTCACCCACATCCTGCTCCCGATGGTTTCGGATCAGCTCCCCCAGCTCAAAATTCCCAGCAATCACCGCCACCTGGAGGGAAGGAGGGGTCCCACGGGGTCTTGCGAGGCCCCTGGCCAGCCTCTCCCAGCCCTCCTGATGGTCCACCGCCTGGATTCCTTGCCCCCCGACTCCCCAGCCCCTGCGTCCCTGGCACAGCCCCCCCAGACCTGGAAGGGGGTCTGCCCGTTGTTGTTCTTCACGTCCTTGTTGGCTCCGCGGTAGAGGAGGATCCTGGCACAGGTCTCCTGAGGGCGGGGCCGGAGGTGCGCAGCGAGGGCAAGAAAGAAGCATGGTCGCCGTTAGTGGACGCGGCGACAGGCTCTGAGCGGGGAACCTCGGGACTCGTCAGCTCTGACCGCAGCTGTGCTGTTGGCACAGCGGCCGCGTGCCACCCGGGCTGGCGCACACGCTGACTGCGGCCGGTCCGAAGGGAGCTGCCCGAGTGGGAAACGCACGCTGTGTTTCGAAGGTGGGAGAAAACATCGGAAATATCTCCAGTAATTTTATCTCGATCACACGCAGAAATGATCATATTTTGGATGTACTGAGTTAACTAAACTGTGCAGTTTTGGCCTACGTCACGTGCTCCTTTTTTCTCTTTTTCACTTGGCTGCGAGGAAACTCACATCACACACGTGACTCCTGTCCTAGCCTGCTGGACAGCGCGAAACCCAGCTGGAGTTCATCAACCTCGGCACCACTGGCGTTTGGGGCTGGATGCGGCTTTGTGGGGCCCGTCCTGTGCGCGGCAGGGGGTGGAGCAGCGTCCCTGGCCTCCACCCTCTAGATGCCGGGCACATCCTCCCCATTCGTGACGATGTCTCCAGGCATGGACAGCTGTCCCCTGCAGGGCAGAAGCTCTCCGGGTGAGAGCCACTGGCCTAAAGCTCACCCAGGGCTCGCTATGCTACAGGCAAACGCTCCCTGGATGGCCCAACAGTTTCATGAGGCGGAAATTGTTGTCCCTCGTTTACAGACGAGGAAACTAAGGCTCTGGTGGAAGAAGGTTCTTGCTCAGGGGCACATGGCCGGTGCCTGTCAGCGCCCAGAATCGGATCCGGAGTCTCTGTCAATCACTCACTCCGCTAGACCCAGAGGGAAGAGAGCACGCACCATGGAGGACGGCGGGGGGGCTGGGGGGAGGACGAGGACAGTGGGGGCAGGGACGCCACCTTTGTCCAGATCACTCCTTTACCAATGGCAACCACGGCTTGGCTTTAGACCAAACCTAAAGTCCTACCCTGGCCAGGAGGCTCCACCTGATCTGCCTGCCCGGCTCCACCCAACCCCCCAAAACAGTCTCGCCAACTTCAGCTTCCACCACCTTCCCTTGCCCTCCGCGCTCCAGCCACACTGGCCTCTCGTTCCTCAGACACTCCAGGCCTGCTCCTGCCTCAGGGCCTTTGCACCTGCTGTGCCCGCTGCTTGGCCTCCTCTGCCCCTAGATCTCTGCACAGCTTGCTTTGTTTCTCCCTTGATTTGGGGTTTTCAGGCTCAAATGACACCTCTTCAGAGAGGCCTGTGTCTGCCCATCCCCTCTAAAAGAACTCCCTTGTCCTCTGCCCTGCTTTATTTGTATTTTTTTTTTAAATTTGTATTTACATGCTGAGCTGTATGCACCAGGCATTCTTCTCGGCCCATGTTGACTCATTTTCTTCATGACACTGTTTCTCTGAAATTACATTTTCTATTTTATTGTCTCTCTCTCTCCTTTTTTTAAGTAGGTACCAGGGTTTGAACCCAGGACCTCGCACATGGGAAGCAGGCGCTCAATCACTGTGCTACATCCGCTCCCCTTATTTGTCTCTTCAGCATCCCCCCACCCCACCCCACTTGACTGTCAGCGTCTCAGAGGCAGTGTGATTCTGTCGGCGGCACCTGAAATATTGCCCTGCCCGGAAGGGCCGCCCAGTCACAGTCGCCGAATGAGGACGCATCCTATTCCTTTGTCTTAGCCTGGACAAACCCAACCTGGCCCCTGACTCAACCCTCCTCCAGCTCCCCCGAGGCTAATTCAACCAGCACTCACCAACCCCCCTCTTGATGTCATCTGCCCCCTCTGCATGACCATCAGCAAGGATGACAGCCCATTCCACAGGCCCGGCTCAGAGAAGCCAACCCATGCTCAAGGTCATGCCGCCAGCTAGCCGAGCAGCTGGGCTTCCAGCCTGGCCTTCCCAGGCTAGTGCTGGGCCCAAATCCTCCCTGGGCAGCGGAGTCAGCCCAGACGGCTCTCTGGGAGTGCGTGTGAGTGTGTGCGTGTGCTCGTGCATGCTGCCTGCTCACTGGACTGTTACCCGTGCCATGCGCCTTTGGGCACATCTGCACCTCCCACCTGCAAGGCGCCCCCTTGCCCCAGAGGAGCAGGGTGTCCTGGCTGAGCTTGGGGCTCCCTCCCCTGGGCTCCTACAGACCTGGTGTTTGCTGGTGTTCTGGCACTTAGCTCACAGAACTGCAATTATTTGTTTACACGTCTGCCTCTCCGCCAGACTGCGAACTCCCCCCCACCCTTCCCAGGGCAGGCACCGTGCCTGAGTCATCGCCACGGCCCGGCACCCCGCACACAGTAGGTACTCAGCAAATGCACACGGGAAGAAGGAGTTTGGGGGCTGTGGGGTTGGGTCATCCCAAATTCATTTGTTCCAGTCATTCACTCATTCACTGAGTCATCCCAAATTCATTTGTTCCAGTCATTCACTCAGAGTTATCCTAAATTCATTTGTTCAAGTCATTCACTCATTCACTGAGTCATCCCAAATTCATTTGTTCAAGTCATTCACTCATTCACGCCATTGCTCGGCAAACAGCCATTGAATGTTCTGAGCTGGGCACCATTCCAGCTCAGAGGTGGGGGGATCAGAGATGGCTGACCCATCATTCATTCATTCACTCATTCATTCGCCAAAGATGCTTTTTGGTGTACCACGTGCCAGAGCCTTGGGACAGAGCAATTCAGCCCCCACCCTAGATGCGGACCCAATGGTCACCCGCCAAGGCGAGCTGGACCTGCCAGGATGCCAGGGGAGCAGAGAGGGAGAAAGGACCATCAGACCTGGCCCTGGACCCCCAGGAATCTTAACATCTGGGAGGAAAGAGAAGGGGAGAAAAGTAGAAAAGGAACTTGCATTTGTTAAGCATGTGTTTGGTGCCAGGCTCCAAGCCAAGAGCGAGCCCCTGTTAACCCACTCAACCCATTTCACAGACGAGGAGGGGGAGGGGCCCATCAGACCCAGTGAACATCCTTTATGCCGAGTTTGTCTGTTCAAATTCCTGGCATGGTTTCTGCCTCCCAACTGGGCCCTGGCTGAAAACAGTAACGACGATGTTGACGGTGGCTCAGACGGTTATTATCTGTAGCTTATTACTATTATTATAGCTGCTTTCCACGGATGCGAACACAATCTACACGAACATTCAGCCTCTCCAATCAGCTGACCTTATCCCCACTTCAGGGACGGGGCAGAGCCCGGGAGAGGGGAAGGAGACTGTTCCGGGCCCCCTGGCCTGCCCCAGGCTCAGATCCCTGCCCTCTTTCCTGCCCGCCAGCCAGGGAATCAGAGGAGCCGGAGCCACAGAAGCACATGGGGAGGGGAAACAACAGCCCCGCGCTGGTTTGATTTGACAAACACCAAGTTCCCCCTCGGTGCCGAGCAGGCTGCTTTGTCGCCACAAGGCAGCAAGCACGTGGCTACTTGCCAAAGTCTCAGCACTGCAAGTTCTGATGAGGCAGAAGGAGCTGGAGGCTGTTTTGGAAGACTTCCTGGAGGAGGGGAGAAGGCCCCCGCTGGACCCACAGCGTCGTGCCAGACCCTTTGAGGGCAGCGGGTGTCAGGAAATGGGAGGGGAGACTGAGGCTCCTGGGGGGCCAATGGGCCTGAGACCGCCTGGCTCCTGGGTGGCCATCGAGCCCCACCTCTTGCCAAGCAGCCTCCACGGCGCAGCACGAGCGTTCCGGGATGTCCCCTGCCCGCCCCTCGATGCTCTGGACTGCCCACTCAGCCCCAAATCGCGACAACTTGCCACACACTCTTGTCTCGCACCTCCTCAGCCACCACGTGGCACCTGTGCACCGTCGGTGCCCCAGTGCCGGCAGAACAGAAAATCCCAGGGGACGGGGACCCACTGAACTCGCATTTCCTATAACGGTCCTGGCTCTTTTTTTGCACAGACTGTGTCCTCTGCCTGGAACACCTGCCTCCCCTCTTCTACTTGCCAGACTCCCGCTTGCCTTTCGGCTCTGACCACAGGTGGCACAGGCTCCAGAAAGTTCTCTGGACCATCCCTGCTCCCCGCCAGGTCCCAGCCCCTGACCATTGGGGGCTGCAGTGGGTCTGACCCCCGCTGGACCGCAAGCCCCCTGGGCTGGGGAGCCGTCCGACCTGCTCACCACTTGATTCCCAGCCCCCAGCTCTGGGCCTGACCTAGGTGAGGCACTTGGTAGCTATTTGTTGAATGAATGAATGCATGAATGAATGCACGCAGGAGTCAACATGTGAATGAGTGAATCAGTAAATGAATGAACGCGTGAACACATGAACAGGTACATGAATGAGTGAAGGAACCACCAGCAGCACGGCAGGCCCGGGGTTGGGGGAGGCGGCGGAGGCGGGCGCGCCGGGCGGACCTTGTTGTAGAGGGCGCAGATGTGCAGGGCCGTGTTTCCCGAGGCGTTCTGGGCTCCAGGCTCGGCTCCGTAGAAGAGCAGGTGCTCCAGGTGCTGCGAGTGGCCGCGCTGGCAGGCCTGGAGGGCAGGGACCCAGGTGAGGCGGGGTCCAGACCCGAGGGCGGCCTCCCGGGGGTCTGCGGCCTCTGCCTCCAGGCCAGGAAGCCCCCCTACCCCGTCCACCCCCTTTGCTTCTTCCTGCCCCTTTCCTGTCCACAGGTGCAGTCATTCCCAGGTCCCGGTGTCCACTCTTGCCCTTTAGTGGGAGAGGCAGGGACCCGGTCCCCCAGCCCAGGTGCCGTCAGGTCCCAGAATCCAGACCCCCAGCTGCCTCCACTCTGGGGACCCCGATGCTCTCGCCTCCATCCGCTGTGAGGACCCAAGTGCCTGCCTCCCCAGCCCCTCTGGCCGCACCTGGTGGGTCTCCTGCCAGCCGTTCTCATCAGCAATGCCCAGCTGGGCCCTGTTGTACAGCAGCAGCTCGCAGCAGCGGGGGTCGCCCCCCACCATAGCCGTATGGAACAGGGGGGTCAGCCCACGGCGGTCCTTGTAGTTGGGGGAGCCCCCGAGGTCCAGGAGTGCCTAGGACGGGGTAGAGAGCCCAGGAGAGAAAGATGGATGATAGTCAGGGGAGAAGCGGCTCGGGCCGCAGGATCAGAGAGGTGTGGGTGGCAGGCCTGGGTGACCAACGCTAGACCGTGGTGGCCTCAGCTCTGCCATCACGCCCTTGTGCGACCTTGAGGTGGGCTCTTCCCCTCGGGGCCTTTCCCATCCACTGTGACTCGGTGTCCCCCAGAGAACCCCCACACACTCTGACATCCCACCCCAACCTTTCCCCCCGTGGGTGACGTGGGATGAGCCACTGAAGGACCCAGAGCCTCCGTGGCCTCGGCTGCCTGTCCACTCTCCAGGGCGGAGCTGCGGAACAAGTGCAGGGGTGGAGCCTGACGCAAGAGGGCCCTGGCCACGTGGGAGGCATTACTGGGACTGGGGTCCCATAGGCCAGGCACAGGAGTCGGAGGCCTGGGAAGGGGTCAGTTTGGGTTACGGGAAGTACTGCGTCAGCCTGGCTGGGGCAGGGAGTGGTCCCACCTAAGGGACAGCCCTGGGCGTGGAAGGTGGGTGACAGGGAGCCTTATTGAGGGACGGCATTGGCGGTGCCAGGACAGCCACGGCAGCACTGTCCCACAGAACACTCTGCGATGACGGGGACGCCGCACATCCGTGCTCTCCAACTTGGCAGCTGCATGTGGCTGGTGAGCCCTTAGCTCCACCTCACTTAGCTTGGTTTAAATTTAAACAGCGCCATGCAGCTGGTGGCCCCTGTATCGGATGGCGCAGGTCTGGGAACTGGGCAGCTGTGAATAGGGTCTGGGTTTGGGAGGGGGGTGTGCACTGGGGGACAGGAAGAGGGTCTGTGGATTCCAGGGGGATGAAGTAGATCATGGTGGTTGGTGTTTGACTCATTTAGGGTGATTCTAGAAGGATCTGGCCCCATTCAGCTGGGGCACCTATGAATTGGGGTGCTTCCTGACAGCTATGGACCTTTGGGGTGGACTCTACTGGTAAGAGGGGCCAGAGAGCCCTGCGGGGAGAGAAGGGGTCTTTTGAAGTAAGACTGTGCAAGCCAACTCCGTATGCATTTTGTGGACATTTGGGGTCTGCGTGTTTGGGAAAGGGCAACTCGTGGACTTAGGTGAGGAGGGGGCTGGATTTGCACATGAGAAAAGAGGGACGGTCTCGGGGAGGTGCGGATGGAGGGGCTGGGGTGGAGCTGGGCTTGCAGGCTGTGTCTGGGTGGGGAGGGTTTCCCTCTGGGAGTGCAGAAGGGAGCTCACCCTGGATTTTAAGGGACTTGAGGAGGGGCAGTGCTCCAGAGACAGAGTTAGGGTTCGCGTTGGGCAGAGTCAGAGGGAACGGAGGTCTCTGGGCCTTTGGGACAAGAGCTCTGGGTGTGTGTGGGGGGCAGAGTGGGACAGCAGGGGATGTGCATTAGGCAGTTGTGGAAAAGGGCTTGTACTGGGAACTGAAGAGGGGCTGCTTTTCACAAAGAGAACGAACTGAAGTTGGAGAGAGAACAAAGGTGGAGAGAGAGGTCCAGAGGAGGAAGATGGGTGATCCCATGGGTGGGTGGAAGGGGCGTCAGATTGGGAAGGGGGCAATTTGCCTGGTTTCTCTATAAGGGAAACAGTCATGGGGGGTCTCTGAGACCACACTCTGGGGTTGCGTCTCGGGGGGTCTGGCGGACTCACCGTGAGAGCGAGGCAGTGGCGGGCGCACGCGGCCTTGTGCAGCGCCGTCATGCCGTCCCGAGCCCGGAAGTCGATGTGCGCCCCGCCCAGGCACAGGGTCCGGATCACCTCCACAGAGCCTTCTGTCTGGGCCGCCAGCGTCAAGGGGGTCTCTGGGGCAGGGGGCGGGGGGGAAGGTACAGTTGCAGGCAGCCCCTTTGCCTCCATCCCCAGCCCGCCTCATTTCCCAGACCCCATATCCCCGGCTCCCCAGTTCCCCACGACCTCCCCTCCCCCTACTCTCCCAAAGCCCCCCTCGCCCCCTACCCACCTCCCGAATCCGAGTCGTGATAGTTGGGGTCCAGGCCTTTGTCCAGCAGCCGCGCCACCTTGTCGGATGTCCCCAGCTGCACGTACTCCAGGAACTTCTTCAACCCCGTCTGAGTCACGGACGGAAGGAGAGAAGACAGGTGGGTCAGGGGGCAAAGCCGGGGGAAGCAGGGGCCTCGGACAGCCAGCGCCGTCCAGCGGAAGCACACCGCAAGCTGCCTCGGCCGTGTAAAGTGTTCCAGGAGACCCCTTAAAGGAAATGTTTCATTGTATTGACTTAACTTCAATGATACATGTTATAGAACCCCAGAGATCCCAAAGATGACCCTTTCAATAGGATAATCGATATAAAAGTGATTCGTGAGATTTCATCCATGTTCTTCAAACCCTGTCTGCAGATCTGCTGTGCATCTCGGCTCGGACTTGCCCCACTGCTCGTGGCGCTCGCTGCACTGGGCAGTGCAGGTCTGGAGGAAGGGGAACGCTTAGGAGAGAAGAGTCGGATGTGGGGTGCCTGGGGGGCTGGGGAGGAGGAGGGATGGGGGGCCTTTCTTCCCGTGTGTCAAGAATCTTTCTCTTCACCTCTGATGGAAGCATCCGCCCCCTGCCTGCTTGCTCCTAGGAGACCGGGATCTGGTCTGCAGATAGCAGCGCAGGGACCAGGGTGGTGGTGGTGGGCATGGTCTGGGGCGAGGGTGGGGGGATGCTTGAATTCAGCAGTGATTTAGGCAATGGGATTGGGGGAGCTGCAGGTGTGTTGAAACGGTCCCTAGGCAGAGGGCAACTGGATGTCAGAGTCACGGGCCAAGTAGGGAAAGGGCCCCTGGGTGGTATGTGGGGCACACAGGATGACAAAGGGGTGTCAAAAGACAAAGGAAATGGGAGCCAGGTAGAAATGGTGGGAGGCAAAAAACAGGAACCTGGCAGAGAATAGAGAAGGGCTGGGGGGTGGGGGGGCTGCTGGGGAGGGGCTCTCACCTTCGTGTGCAGCTTGGCCAGCTGCTTCTCATCCAGGTTGGTCTGTTTGTAAACTCGGGTCTTGTATCGGAACTGAGGCCGATGGGGGAGAGACAGAGGAACTCAGCATCAGGGGCCTCAGAGGAGATTGGGGGGCAGAGTCTGCCCCCACCCCCTCCATCCCCCTCTGAGCCAGGGGTCCGCTCAGGGCCAGGGTGGGAACAGACATGGCGCCTTGGTCGGGTGGGCAGAGGGAGGAGGCCAGCCTTTCCCAGAGGGCCGGGCATGTAGGAGCCTGGACCCTGCAAGAGAATGTTCTAGAGCGCCTCGAAGCGCACGATCCTCCTCACCTGTGCCGTCTCTGTAACTGGGCGTTCTGCCTGCATGTGATGGGCCAGGAGAGCCTTAAGGGGGGAGAGGGGGTGACTGGCTCAAGCTCCTCAGCAGGTCAGAGGCAGATCAGACCAAGATGGGAACTCAGGTCTCTCTCACCCTTCTCCTGGCTCTTGGGCACCCCGAGATCTGGAATCACCCCAGGTTAAGGTCTTGGCTGGGATAAGCCAGGAGGGGGGGCAGGTGTACTGGGGGACTCCCCTTCTCTTGCCAGTGAAGGGGCTGGGAGGGCTGTGGGCCTCACCTCCAGGTAGGGCACCCCCTTCTCAAAGGACTGGGGGTACTCGCGCAGCAGCCTCTCCTCCTCCAGGAAGTTGGCGTCGCGTCCGGAGGTGGCAGGCTGGAACAGGCCGTAGTTGAGCACGTCCTGCAGGCTCTCACTCAGGGCGCAGAGAATCTGCTGCTTGGCTGTCCAGATGGTGGCGTCGGGGTTGAAGCGCAGACATTTCTGGGGGGGTGGGTCAGAAGTGGGGGTCAGAGGCTGGCGAGGTGCCTGGGTTGGGGAAGCATTCTGAGGATAGGAAGGGGAGATAGGGAAGCATAGGGGGGCCTGGAAATGGGAGCGTCCTGGGGGGACACCCAGCACCAGAGGCGCCTCCTGCGTGCTCAGGCCCCTGCCCACCGCGGGCCCACCCTCGCCCGCCCCACGCTGGCTGCTCACCGTCTGGTGCAGGTCTGGGATGCCGATCCTGAAGACCATCATGCTGAAGTGGGCGTCGTCGGGGACGGACATGGAGCGGCCCTGGAGGCCTCGGGTCGAGGCCAGGCTACCAGGTGGCCCGCTGTTCCGGGGTCCCCGGGGGCCTTGCCCGGGCCCGTCTGGGGAGCTGTCGGACTCTGAGCCCCCCTCGGGACACTCGCTGGCGCTGGGGTGTTCCTCGTCCTCGCTCGACGCGGGGCTGTGGGGCATCGTGGGGCCACGGGGCGACGGGGGACGGCAGCATCACAGGCGGCTGCAGAGGCCAAGCGGGGACGTCAGGCCTGGACCCGGGGACAACTCAGCGGCCACAGGCGACCAAGGGGCAGCGGGAGGCGGGAAGCAGGCTGAGGCCAGGCACACCCCCTCCAAGCTGCGCCGCCTCCACGCACACGCTCACGCACACGCCCCCCCAGACCTTGCCATGCTGCCAGGACGTCTCCTTCCCTGCCCTTGGCCCCCCTAGCAGCCCCCCATCCCCCTGCGCCCCACTTTGCTGGTGACCCAGCGTCACCGTGTCCCAGAAACCGCAGAATCACCGCGGGAGCTACTGGCCCACTTTGGCAGGCCACAGAAAAAGCAGCTAAAATTAGCAGAGGACAGACAGGGGGATGCGCCCACCGCATCCTGCCCTTCTGGCCCCAGGCTGGCCCCTCACCCAAGGCCCTCCCGTCCTCCTCCTGGAGAGCTGGGGGAAGGTGGGGGGCTGAGGCCGATGTAGTGAGGGAGAGTGGGAGGTGTCCTGGGCTGGGTGGGCAGGAGCGGAGGCCGCGTGGCGCCCAGGAGAGGGTGGGACCTGACTCTACCGGTGTGTGGCTGGCAACCCGTGCAGAGGGTCCCAGGGGAGCAAGGGAGCTGTGGGGGGCAGGTGGAGGCCTCTGGGGGCATCTGGAGGGCAGGGGTGGCAGGGGAGGCTGGCCTCAGGGAGTCCTGTTGGGGTGACAGAGGTGCAGTGACCTGGGTGGCGGCCTGGGTCATTGTGGGGTCACGATGGGCATGTTTCATGCACTGGCCTGGTGCCTCCACTCCGAGGGGCCCTTGAGGGCTGGGAGGGAGGGGGAGAAATGGGGTGAGGGTCTGGGGACTGGGTGGGAGGTCATCAGGTCATTTGCAGACCCTCACTGTTCTCCCCAGAGGCTGCCTCATGGGGGTGAGTCCCAAACGGGGTCTGCCTTCCTGGTGCTCCCCCCACTCCCACCCCAGCACCGGAAACCAGAATGTCTGGTCTGGTCCCTCCCCCCCACGCCAGGCCCGGCTCCTGCACCGTTGCCATGGAGATGGGAAGCAGTGGAGGGTACTGCTGACTTTGGGGGAGTGGGGATGGGCTGGGGGGTTGGGGGAGGGAAGACAAAATGTGGGGGTGGGGTGGGGAGGAGAGTTCCAAGAGCTGTGGGCGAGCCAGCCCCTCCCCCACGCGTGGCCTGGGTGTCGCAGACCCTCCCCCTCCAGGTACCCAACAGCGCCCCCCACCCTTGCCTCTGCCGAGACCCCGGCCTCTTGCTAAACGCCCTCGTCGCCCTACCCCACATCCCACCTCGGCCCCGGGCCTGAAGCCACTCCCCCCCGGCTGACCCTGGCTGACCTCCAGCCTCCACTGGGCACTGTGGGGTGACGGTGGGGTGAAAGCAAAGCCGGCCGGGGCCCCCAGCGCGCGCGCGGCTGCCCCCCACCCCCAAGACCAGCTCCGGCCCCTCCCCCTCAGGCCCCGAGGGAGGGAGCGGGCACACTCCGCCGGGGCGGCATGAATCAAACGCTCCACGGCTAAGAATAGCTGGCACGCAGCTGGTACTGAGACGGGCTGAGGAATCGGCGAGGGGGGGTTAGAGAAGGGGAGAGAGGGGGTGCCCTGGGAGGCTGGGGGTCCGGGGGGCGGCCGGCGTGGCCGAGAGCGGAGTCCCGGCGAATGAATGGAGGCGGAGAGAGGCGCGGGGAGGCGGGGAGAGAGAGCCGGGGTTGAGGCCAAGAGGCTGGTGGGGGAGAGCCCCGGGCCTGGAGAGGGGGCGGGGCACCCGGGAGCAGGATTCGGGGGCGGGAGCAGGACTCGGGGGCGCGCCGGCCGGTGGAGAAGGGAAGGGAGACCGGGTGGGGTGGGGAGCTTGGGAAGGGGTTGGGAGGGGATTGGAGGAGCCTGGAAGGAGAAGCAGGGGGTCGAAGGGGGCGGAGGAGGCCAAAGCCTAGACCCCCCACCGGGAAGGGAGAACCGGGCTGACCTGGGGGAGGGACCTCGAGCTGAAGGGCCGCAGGAGGGAACAAGGGGCCCAGGTGGGCCAGGGTGGGCGAGCTGGGGGGAGTGGCCGGGTCGGGCCGGGAGGCGGGTTCCGGCCCTGGGCTCCGCTGACAGGGGGGATGGGGGGGCGCACCCCTCCCACCTAGGCTGTGATCTGGGACGGGGCACCGGGGACCGGGGCGTAACCCAATTTGGCGTCGCTGGGGGTAACGCTCCCCTCCTCTCCAATCCCCCCACCTGGGCCTGGAGCCCGGCGCACGGCCAAGGACGTCCGGGGCGCCCCCGCCCCCTCCCGCAGCCCCGGCCCCGCGGCTCCCCCAAACCCCCGGCTTCCCGGCCCCCTTACCTGCCTGGCGGGGCTGCTGAGTCCCGGTCGGCGGCGCCCGCGGCCCCTCCCCCCTCCCCCCACCCCCCACCCCCCCGGAGACGGGGGACCCTCAGGCCATGCCACACTGCCCCGGGGGGCGAGCGGGCCCGGGGAGGGGGCAGGCGGGGGCCGGGGGGGAGGGCGGGGGTGCCGAGGACCTCACCCCCCCCGCGGCCCGGGCCTGGCCATCCGCAGAGGGTCCCCC
>JAQZBX010088751.1:0-12710 GCA_029593785.1 Cabassous unicinctus
GGCATTTAAGTTGCAAATTTGAAGACTTTAGCTCATCCTTTTCTTTTGTAATTATATCCAGAGTATCTAGGAGGAGCCAGCCAACATCATTGTACCTTATGATTCCACGAAACTCTCTTAAGATGTTGAAAACACTCTTACCCAGATCCTTCCCTCTTAAAAGCATGGAAGTAGGGGAATCCAGTGGTGATATTTTGTGTATCTCCATTGCCAATTCACACCATGGACAGGAGTGGCCTCCTGATTATTGGAAAGGGAGTCATTAGTACCCTTGATTTTAATTAGAGTAGAGAGCTAATTGCATAACTCCCAGAATGATTTCAGAAATCCCATGTTTAAGATTCTGTTTCTCAGGATGCACTCTTGGTACCAAGCTGTGTTTGTCAGCATTCTCTAAGGAAACAGATGACAGAAGATATCTGTAAATAGTAAGAGATTTTATAAAATTCTCTCACATGACTATGGGGATGCACAAGTCCATAATCCACAGGCAGGGTGCAATACAGGGGCTCTGATAAAGGTCTTCGATGAGTTCCCAGGAGATGCTGGTTGTCCAAAGTTGAGCTGGAAAATTTTCCCTGAATTCTGAAATCACTTCCCCTTTTAAGATGTTCAACTGATTGGATAAAAAATCATTCACTGCTGACAGCAATCTCCTTGGTTGATTGTAGATGTAATCAGCCATCTATGAAATAAACTTGCTGATGACTGAAGTCCCATTAATATCCTTCTATTATAATTAACCCAGTGCTTGCTTGACCAAACAACTGGGCAGAATTACCTGGCCATGTTGACACATTAGCATAACCATCACAGGAAATTAAAATATTGGTAAGCAAGATTTGTAAGGATAAAGCTCTAATGTTCTTAGAGCAATAATTGTTTCTGGAGCAAACTATTTCAGTAAAAATGTGTTTTAATTACCTTTTCAGCAGCATTTACCTGATGAGAGTTTTATACAGACCAGTTGGTTGATAATGTTAGTTTTTAAAGTAGGTACAAAATGCAAACTCAGTCCTCTGGATCATTTAGGAGACTATTTCTACCACAAGTCAATGAAAACATTTATGTCATTGGCAGAAAATAGTTCAAATATTCAAAATAATTCTAGGAAGGATTTTCTTGGCATTGACATCAGAATGTAGCCAGAGAGACATAGTCTTATAGTATTATATAAATACTAAATTGGAAAGTTAAATGCATATTTTGAGCCTCAGTGAGTAAGGCAAATGCCCACTTATAAATAAGGTTTAAGGGGCAAGCTATGAATTTCATTCATTTGAGTCCACACCTTTTAATCTTATTACCATTTTGAATATAAAATTCTAAGTATTTGTTTTTATGGTTGGCTGTTAAAACAGATATTAGAAAGTGAATTCACCTAGCCTCAGAAATTTATTGTCTCATTGTTTCAGAGGCTAGAAGACTTTATTCCTCCCTGGTCAGTATCTTTGAAGTTCCTTGAGTTTTCTGTCACATGACAATGCACATGGTAGATTTTCTCCCTTCTCTCCCAGGTTCTGTTGACTTCCAACTGTTTGCTTCTCTTGTGGCTTCCTCTTCTTATCCAATTCCCTTCACCTATAAGGACTTCAGCCATATTAGAATAAGCCCTCCCCTCCCCTTTCCGTTTTGGCACAACATAACTATTAAAGTCTTCAAGGGTCCAATTTGCAAAGGGTTTCACACTCACATGACCAGGGGTTGGGACTTGAAAAGACCTTTTGTGGGAGACAGTACGCAATCTTCAACAGCAGGAGAAAAATATTCCCACTGAATTGTTCTGCAAAGACTTCATAGAAGAGATGGGAATAGGTTTTGTTGCCTCAGAAAATAGAAGGTGTGATGTGAGCATGACTGGGAAAGTCAAACCTTTCCCACATTTTTAATAGCCAATATACAATTTCTAAAATCTTCCTTTGTAATTATATTCATACCTGGTTTACTACAATAACATTTATTTATTTATTTATTTTTAAAGATTTATTTATTTACTTGATCCATTTTAAACCCCTCCTTCCCCATTTTGCTGTTTTTTTTGTGTGTCCATTCGCTGGGCAATTCTCTGTGTCTGTTTCATCTCTTCTCATCCTCCTCCTCCAGTCTTCACCAGGATTCGGTCCTGGAGACCTCCAATGTAGGAGAGAGATGTTCTGCCATCTGCGCCACCTCGGCTCCTGGTTTTTGGAGCTTTTGGAGCATCTTGTCTTGTCTCTCTCCTTTTACGTCATCATCTTGCTGCATGGCAGCTCCGCGGCTCACTGGCACACAGAGCCTGGCGGCTCCCGGGGCCTGGCAGCTCACCGGCACACAGAGCCTGGCAGCCCGTGTGCCTTCTTTTATATTTTATTTTACCGGGAGGTCCCGGGGATCGAACCCAGGTCCCTCCATATGGCAGACGGACGCCCAACCATTTGAGCCACATCCGCCCCCCAATAACATTTATTCTTTCCTTCAGAATACATAAAAAAACTTCTCAAAAGACTCCTTTTCTCCTTATCTATAAATCTCCTATCATTTATAGAGTAAAGATTTCCTATTTTCCATCACCTTTCAGTCTTATTTTTTTTGTTTGTTTATTACTAAACCCATAAATAAATTGAGTATCATTTTGGCACTCTTTATTTCTTTATATTCTATACTCCCATATTCTTTCTGTAAACCAGACCCCTTTCTTAATGGTTCTCTGCCTATATCACTTCCATTTTTCTCTTATGTCTTTTTCCTTATATTTATTACCTTCAACACATCTCTCCATCTACCCAAATTTTATTCTTCCTTTAATGCTAAGACCAAGCTCTATCCATTGTCTCAAGGGTTGATTTTTCTTCAACCATCCCTAAGCTCTTGCTAGGTATGTAACAACTTGCTAGTCTCAATTTTACCTTTTATTGTCCTGGGGCATTTCACAGTTGTGAGTATTATTTCCCCTCAGTTTAATTGCAACCTCATTCATATCAAGATAATAGATATTTTTTGTTGTGTCCCTTGCCCAGCATTCATACAGGAGTTTAATAGGAGAAAGACTCGACTGTTCCAGAGTTTTTCTAAGTGTTGTGGTGAAGGTGGTAAATATAAAAAAAGGATAAAAAGTGTTTTCTGTTTTCAAGCTTTCTCTTCACAATATAATGAGGGAGGAAATGCATACATCTATAGCTATGAATAAAATCAGACTCTTGTAATGTAGAAAATGATATCACATTATCATTAAATGTTTTCCAAAACATATATGCTCTCCTGAGGAATTTCTAATTGTCCTGGTCTTTCAGTTCCTAGCCTGTGATGCTGTGACTATTGGTGAGTTAATAAGGTTACATATGCTTCTCCCAAAGTGATGTTACTTAACAAACATGGGACAATGTAGATTCATATTTTTGTGCTTTATCAACCCTGTAGTTCCCCTACAAAGGGATATCATAGCAGTTACTGGGGTCTTAAAGGAGTCCTTGTAATAGACCTCATGTAATATCCATTGTGATATCAGCACCTAACAGACCATTTATCCTGAGTCATTTTGTAATTGCTGAATGCCTCACTATTTTTTATTATTAAGCTTCACTTTCCACATTATGGGACAGGTTCATGCACATACAAAGACTTCTGTCACTAATTTCTTCAACTAATATTTATTAATTGTTGACCAGGCACTATTATATATCCCTGAAACATAGAAACGTGAAAAACAGGTAAATACCCTGCCCTTGGAATGTACAATTGACAGTAATATGGTTATTTCGGGTGAGTGCAATGTTTATATAGAGATGCATGACCAAATTTGTACTGATATAGCTGTGTATTAGTCTGCCAAAGGGTGCTAATGAGGCAGGCTATTTTAGGGAATGGGAAGATGAGTCTAAAATCAGGCAGAAAGACATGGCTGTGAAACACGTGGCCATGGAACCCTGTTTGGAAACCCCCTGAGGGAAAGATCCCACCAGAAGGCTGCTGGATTCCCCTTGAGAACCTGCCCATAAGAACTCCATTTGGAAGGAGATTTCATCTGGGGTCAAGGGAAAGCTCCAGATATCCTTAAGGGGCCTCATCATTGGATTCCTTGGGGAACTGATGGGTAGGGTAATCAATCAAAACAGCAAACAACTGGGATCCCTCCCATGAACATTAGTAAGGGGAGGAACATTGAGTAACCACACAAGTCAAATCTCTCTATCTCTGCCTTGAACAGCCTACACCTACACCTGGGGATGTGTAATCTGTTATTTTCTCCTGTTTCTTTTATCCCATTTTCCCTCAATAAACTACTGGCCTAACTAAACTTGCATGTTCTAGGGAGTGGAGGTGGCTCAAGTGATTAGGCTCAACCTTCCCATATTGGAGGTCCTGGGTGTAGTTCCCAGTGCCTCCTAAAGAAACAAGGAAGATGAACAGACATAGCAAGTGCAAACAACAAGGGGCTGGGGAGAAATAAACAAACCAGTACGTTCTTAAATTCTTTATGTAACATAGCTAAGAACCTAGAGGTAGCCACTTCAATTGACAAGCCAACCAGGAGTTCTAGAGTCAGGTAACCTTCCCCAATTCCGGCGAGGACTGGTGAGTCTAAACTATAAATTATAGCCTGTTTAGTGCCCTCTTTTAGTTATTCATTTTAAACAGGTTCCCTATGGACCCCCACAGTACATAATCTTGGGCCAAAAGAGGGGGCTGGGTCATGGGACCCCTCCATGTCTGCGTTGTGTACCCAGGCTCGTTGGACCTGACCCTGGCTGAGAGGGTGGGGGCACAGGGTGGGCGTGCAAAGCAGTGCCCTGCTGAGACAGGGGGACCTGGGCCAAGCTTCGGGGACAATGGGGCTGCCTTTTCCAGGCCGGGTGGGGCATCCCCACCCTAAAGCCCTAGCTTTTTTGGTAGCTAGCCCTGCATCCAGTGCTGGCTGCCACCATCTTCTTCTGTCATCCTCCCAGCAGTGACCATGGTGGTAGAGAGCCGGGGGCTTGCACTCCTCCTGGGGAGCCCAGTCTCATGCATGCGCCTCCCCGTGCATCTACACCTTGCTGGTCCACCTTCCTACCAACCCCACCCGGCAACCTGGTCTGGACCAAGGTGGGAGAGTGGTGGTGGGCAGGGCCAGGGTAGATGCCAAGGGGCTGCCCATGTACCCTTTCCCAGGGGGGCTATGGACCTGGGGGCTACATCCATAATTCACCTCAACTCCACATTTAATCTCCTTACTACTGAATTCCTCATTTCAGGCTCATAAAATGCTTTAGAATGTCTTAGAACCTTAAAAATTCATTTGCTAGTGAAGCTTTGGTCCCACTGATGGCACAGGGAGCTTATATTCCACCCCAGCTCCTGGGAGGCACTGGCATTACAGTTGATCTCTAATCTCTTAAAGGGCTTATAATGTCTGGTTTAACTGCAAAACTCCCAAGCAGGGCCATGAAATGAGGCTGCTTAATAAGTAAGCCAGCCCCTTTTCTTAGGAAGAATCATGTATTTTGGGAGCTTTGGTTGGAGGGTAATAGCTCCAAACATCTCCCACAAACACAGTTTGGCAGCTTTGATCTGAATCCCGGGTTGGGGCATCTGCTAAGACCTAGTTCTGCCATTCGATGCACAATGGTATGGTTCTGAATTCTCAGTATGCTGACACCAGAACAGCAGCTCCAAATACCCCCCCAAAGCCTACGTAACCCCAAGTGGTCAGTGTCCATTAACTTCTTAGAGGGACAAGTATTTTGTGAGCTTCAGTGTGGAGGGTAAATATTTAGTCAGAATCAGACTCTGGGATGCCAGATTGGCTGACAAACTCTTCTTCATTTTTCTTAGAATAATGGACATGGCCTCTAACATACCAGCAGACTCCCCATGGGGGTATATTCTTAAGAACTGGGCAAACTTGCCTACCAAAAGGTTGAGAAAGAAGAAACTGATCTTCTTCCGTGATACCACATGGCCACAATATAGCCTTGAAAATGGTGAGCAATGGCCTGCTAATGGCACTTTAAATTATGACTCCATTTTTCAATTAAACCTCCTGTGTAAAAGGGAAGGGAAGCAGGTAGATATTCCATATGCCCAACTCTTTATGGCTCTATCTCCGAACACAAGTGTAAATGGATCTTTCAGGTTATGCTTGGGAAGTGAAACAATCCCCAGAAATGAGAGAACCTGAGAAGGAGGGTGATATTTTGATGACCCTGTATTTATTTCTCCCCCATGCTGTAACCCAGTTCCCAAACGTAAGGCTCACTTGGATTCACCCCTAGCCTCCATACCCCCACCTCATACACCCTTAACTAGTCCATCAGGAGTCACTAGGAGTGGGCACAGGTTCCCCCATGGGCCCCCACAGGACATAATCCCAGGCAGAGGGAGGGTACTGGGGTGCACATGACCCCACTGCATCTGTGTCATGTGCTCAGGCTTGTTGGACCTGACCCTGGCTGAGAGGGCAGGGTTGCAGGGTGGGGTCACAAAGCAGGTCCTGCCAAGACAGGAGGTCCTGGGCTGAGCTTTCAGTATTTTATAAAATCTCATACTATTTACAGCTATCCCCCCTACCAGGAGATCCAAGAATGACCTCTACCCAATAAAGGAAGTAGCAAAAAAAGTTGTGGGAACAATTAGAGTCCATGTTCCCTTCTCCCTGGCAGATTTAGCTCAATATGACAAGCAGTAGCAGCAATTTTCAGAGGACACAGCTAAATTTACCAAGGAATTCCAATGGTTAACCCTAATTTATGATCTACCATGGGGAGATACACAGGTTATCCTAGACCTGTGATAGATCCCTGAAGAAAAACACCACATTTGGGAGGAGGCCCAGGGACATGCCGATAAGATAGTGGCCCAACAGCCTCAGCAACATGCTATAGGGGTCATGGCAGTCCCAGATACTGACCCTAACTGGGACTACCAATGGGGACAAGCAGACCTAAGGAAAAGGGACCATATAATAGCATGTTTATAAGAGGAAATAAGAAAGTGTGTCATCAAGCCTATTAACTATAATAAGCTGCAAGAAATAACTCAGAAAAAAAAAAAAGAAAGAAAATCCTGTCCCATTCCAAGGGAGGATTGTGGAAGCTATAACAAAGTATACCCAGTTTAATCCAGACTCACTGGAGGGACAGATTAAGTTAAAAGCCTATTTTGTCAGCCAGTCAGCCCCATATATTAGAATGAAGCTCCAAATGCTAGCACTAGGACAACAGCCCCAAATGAATTCTCTTCTAGAAGAAGATTTTTCTGTCTTCAACCACCATGAAAGGCCATCGAGGAGCTGAAGGTAAGGAGTGATAGGGGAAAGGCTCACTTTGTGGCAGTCACCATGGGCAGGAGCCTGCCACTTTGGGGTCACCCCAGCTCAGGTTCCAAAGCCTTGAGGTCGTGCTTCAACTGTGGAAAGCTTGGCCACTGGAAGAAAGACTGTTCTAAACCACCACAACCCCATAGGGAGCCCCCCAAGCCCTGCCCCCAATTCTGAAAGGATTTAGTATTTTCTGTTGTATTCAGGACAATTGAGTATTGTTATGTGGGAAAAAAATATTTATGTGTCAGCTATTGGTTTTATTTAGAGAGTAAGTATGGTTTAAGGTGACGTGCATGACTGCCAAGTTGACAAGCTTTTGACTGTGAAGGTTAGACTAATGTGTCAACTCTGCTAGGTAATGGTATCCAGTTGTCTGGTCAAGCAAGCATGAGCTAATGGTAATCCAAGGACACTTATGGACTTCAGTCATCAGTGATTTTTTTTTGCATAGATGGCTGATTACGTCTATAATCAACCAAGGAGATTGTCATCAACAATGAGTGACATTTTATCCAATAAGTTGTACACATTAAAAGGGGAAGTGATTTCAGCATTCAGGGGGAATTTTCCAGCTTGACTTCAGAAAGCCAAAATTTCCTGGGAACTCATCGAGAACCTTCATTGGAACCCTGATTTGCAGCTTGCCTGCAAAATTTAGTCATGTGAATCCCCATGGTCACGTGAGAGAATTTTATAAAATCTGATACTATTTACAGATATCTCCTGTCAATTCTATTTCGCTAGAAAGCTCTGACAAATAGTGTTCTTTAAAGTGTAAAAGCCTATGGTATCAGCACTAGACAAATGACTATAATTTATATGTAATATTTCTGAATTCAAGAGTATCATAAATTATCCCCAAACCAATAGGCAAAAGAATGTTTGTTTAGTAACAACAGAATTAGTTAGTAAAGATTTAAAACTTCTTTGGTTAGTATGGATAACCATATACTTAAAATTTAGCAGAGGAAATAGATTCTTAACTCCCAACATGGAATAATTTTTATAATTTCTGTATTGAGTATTTTGTGTGTTTTAAATGTGTTTTAAACACATTACACATTACATGAGCAAGGAATACAATTTTAAAACATTCATTTAAACCCTGATGCAGTTTTATTATTTTATTATTCTTAGAATTAAAAGGAAACTTGAAAGCTCCTAAATTTTTCAAGTTTCCTTTTAATTCTAAGAATAATAAAATTTCAATATAAAACATTTTTATTTGATAAATTATACTCAACTGAGAAAACTGCAGGATATGTTACTATGTTAAGGTGACAAAAGTAAGACATTTAATGAAAACAATAAATCCAATTATATAGATTGCAAATGTTCTTTGTTTATACTTTTTACTTATGCTCCATATAATCTGAAGTTTAAAATTCTAATGATTTCTAGGATTATCACTCAGAAACGTCTGTATCAAATAAAATATGCTTTGGAAAACAATGTTTGGAGATGTTGGGGGAGGTACAAAATGAAATGGGCAATATGGCTAATAGGGAAGATGATCTGCACATTAATCAAAGGAAAACATTGTGTAGAAGTATGCTATTGAAATTCAGAAGGATGTGACATTTGAGATGAGCCTTAAACTGTTCTATTATTGAACAATGTTGCTGTGATTTTTGAAACTCAAATTTTTGTGAAGTGGAAAAGACAGGATTTGAATACGTGAAAAACAGCATTCCAGAAATAAAGACCACATAGAAAGAAGCATGGATATAGGAAAGTGCAAATTGGGTAAAAGAAAAAAGTGAAGCTGAACAAAGTAAAAGAAGGTGAATGGGAGAAAATGTTGCAAAGATATAGCTAGATGGTATTTGAGCCTGGAAATTAGATTAAATCTTGACTTTATTCTAGATTCTCTCTACAGTCAATGGGGACTCTTTGAAGATTTTTGAGCAAAAGGGCTGATATGATGAACTCTGTGCTTTAGCAAATTAGGCTAGCAAGGTGTATAAAATGGATTATAGGAGCGAGATTTTGGCAGCAAGGAGACTAACAGAGAGACTGTCTTCATTAGCCAGGTGGGAACCTGGTGATTGTATGGAACTAGACAGGAGGGTTTTGGTGAGATAGACATTATGGTGATAGAATCCAAAAAGACTTTTTTAACTGATTGGATGTAGAGGGCAAGGGAGAAAGAGGAATCAAATATGATGTCAATAATTAAGTTCTATGTGATAGGAAAATGCTAAAAAAAAAAAAAAGGGATTTGGAGAAGTTATGAGAAGAAAGATGGGTGTAAATTACTTGTACATATTAAGTGTTAGATATGAAAATATTCAAATTAATGTGTCTTGAATGCAAATGGCTGGGGATTTGAAATCAACTTCAGATTTTAATGCTTATCATTTATTGAATGTTTAACTTGTCTCAGACATCAAGATAGGCACCTTAAAATTATTTTATTTAACCATTAAACAAACTTGAAAAAAAACCTTATTAAAACTGAAAGCAATGAAATAACTTTCCCAGTTTCTCAATCAATAAAAGGGCAGAGCTGGAATTACAAGCAAGTTTGTCTGAAACCAAATTATATCTAAAGAAATCAGGAATTAATTAGATGGTAGATTTATTTTTTCTCCTAGAATGGAGTCTACTACAGAAAAGAAAGCCCATATCTCCCATTACTGTCCTTTCCTGTCTCTGTTATCTCCTCATTGCATGCAGTAGGAGGTGGCACAGACTGGAGTCATGTTTGGAAGGTCGGTATCTTAGTTTGACAGCCTTCTATGAATACCACACAATGGGTTGGTTTATGACAGTAATTTATTGTCTCATTGTTTCAGAGGCTTGAAGGCTTGCTTCATCCCTGGTTGGTGGTATTCGGGCTGGCTGGAAATTCTTGGGTTTCTTGGCTTTCCTATCACATAATGATGTCCTCTCCTTTTTCTACTATGTTCTGATAACTTCCTGTTTTCTACAAATGGCTTGCACTTCTTAAAGACTCCAGTAACAGGATTAAGATCCAACCTCATTCAATTGAGTTTATAATGTCTATGAAAGGTCCTATTTACAATCAATTCACACTGATAGGAATGGATTAAATTTATGAACACATTTTGTTTTTCTCTGGGCTACTCAGCTGGGATAATGAAATTGGGGTTTGCTGCTTCTGCATAAGTCCTCACAGGGTCTTTAGCCACAAATGTTGGATCTATCCCTAGAACTTCTTTTGATAATATACTATCTTTTCATTAACTTTGTACCTTAGGAAAAGTCCAGGGTAAGAAGAAAATGCCACTTACCAACTTACAACGTGCTCATGAATAATAACTCCCATTCCTCAGAGGTTTAATTTTTTGTGTGGTGCCAGAAATCCAGTGTGAGACTCAGCACTTCAAATGAACCATCCAATAATCACTACCACCCCTATCCACTGCCCAAACAGCCCCTTCCATCGTATCATAGAATTTGCCTATATTGAACATCAACTCACTACCATCTGTTCTCTTTCTGGCTCCTGCTTTCCCAGGACAACTAACAAAAGGATGATGATGGACAATGCCCATTCACCAAAACAGAGAGTATATACAATTGCAAGCAGGACCATTCCATCCATCTGCTCCATGGTATCTAAGCCCTCTCTCAATCAGAAAGAGAGTGGGCATCTCCATAGCAAAATCCTCAAGATTGAATAATGAAAAAACATACGGGGGGATGCAACGATGGACAATCATAGTCTTATGATTATTCTAGCAATGGAGGAACTTGTATCATTGATATAAAGACAGTGACCACCAGAGGTTCTGAGGGAGGAAGAGCGAAGAACAGGTGTAACATGGGGTACATTGGGGACATTGGAATTGTCCTGCATGACATTGTAATCATGGATACAGGCCATTATACATCTTGTCAAAACCTATAAAATTGTGCAGTGCAATTTGAGAAGTATTATGTTAACTATAGTCCATGGTTTGTAACAATGCTTCAATATGTGTTCATCAATTGTAACAAATGTACCATACTATTGAAAGACATTTTTGATGGACGAAAGTGTGAGAGGAGGAGGGGTTGGGTATCTGGGATTCCCCTACAGTTTTGCTCTGACATTTATGTAATTTAAGCATCTTTAAAAATAAAAAAAAAATCTAAAAAAATAAATGAACCATTTAAACCTAATTGAGTTGAATGATATAGTAGTTTATTTCAGGATCCTGTAAATAATCCACAAGAATCCAGCTTTTTCCCATTACATCCATGGAACTGGATAAAATTTTAAATCAGATAAAGAAAGTTTTTAATGGCACCCAGTTTTTATTCACCAACCATTGTTTAGCAAATTCAGTGAAAAGCCAAAAGTCCCACATCAGGGCAGTTCTGTTTGAGTAAAAGGTAAAAAATGCAATCTCTAAAAGCAATGTAAGACAAAATTTTACTTAAAAGCGTTCATAGTAAAGTTACACCTGTTTTGAAATGAAGCTTAACCAGTATATATAAAAAGTTTCCCTGACATTGTCACACCAGCCCCGGCTCTTAGCCATCTGAAGTACAGCCAAAAGAAAAGTCACAAAAGTGCCCAAGTCCTGTGTATGCAAAAGCCTGAAACACAGGCAAGGAAAAGAATTTCTAATCTCCCATTTGCAGTGTTAGCCTCCAAATAAGACCCAATATTTAATGAGCTCTTACAATGTCTCAGGATCAGTTTGAAGTATTTTCATGGCTAATGCCTTCTGATTTAACTTTCACAAAGTAGCTGTTATTTTACCCTCATTTTATGTATAATGCTATTACATGCCTGCTCTTCAAATATTTCTAGCTTGTGTGGAGGTTAATGTCAGACACTCACTCATGTCACTTTCCTTCTGTGTTCTATGTAATAGAGTATGAATGCAATTACTGATAAGCCAATGGGGATCAAAACATCCACTTTCTTTATAGAAACCTAATAATTCCAAGCTACAAAGTCTCTGGAAGTGTTGTAATTTATAACTGAAGCCAAGCAAACCAGATTTCCTATTACCCACTGTGGAATCTGAACCTTATATCCTGCCCCTGCGGTGTATTGGGTCTGCAGACATATTACACACACATCACCACCCAGCAAGGGTGAGATGGTTTTGGGCCATTTTCAAACAGCCAGGACAGGAGAGAAGGGGCTTCTAGAAGGCAGGTTCTGTGCCAAATTTGTAACCTACAAAGCACAAAGGAAAGCCCACTGTCCTTTTCTAAGACTACAGTTGCTTACTTTAGAGACATGGTTAACAAACAGAGATGCCCTTTGGAATCACTAGAAGAGGGTGAATAAATCTCAGTTAGCTGGCCACAACGTAATCAGATAGAATCTCTGGTGATGAAATGCAAGCATTAGTAATTTAAAAAGTTATCAGGGGATTCTGCTGTGCAACCTTTGTGAGGACCACAGTTTAGAGTCTTGGTTAATCCCATTCCCTTGCATTATTGAATGACTACTTTAATGTGAGTA
>JAQZBX010088752.1:0-12712 GCA_029593785.1 Cabassous unicinctus
TCCTGACAGTAAGACCCTACATTAATTGAACATTTGTCATGTGTCTCTACTTGTAAATGTATTTTCTGTGTTTCAGGTATAAAAACCGTATTAAACCAATATTTCAAATGTGGCATTTGTTTATATTTTTCATGTATAGGGAGTGGTCATGCACAGGTTATTCTTTGTTTTTATCCACTCCTTTTCCAATCTAGTTAAGCTCCATTTTGTGCCTTGTATTACACTTCCTTGGAAAAAAAATTTCCATACACCAAAGATGTCAGATAAGGCATGGCCTATTTCTTATTACATATTCCAAATTTTCTTCATCACTAAATGACTCTCTTACCTTCTCTATTAAAGAAATTTCTCATCTCTTCTTTGCGACTATTGAACACCATATTTTTTTTCTCTAGATTGTTTCATTTAAAGGTATAAACCTTAATGTTAAGATTTATCTGAAATATATATTTTTTCTCTATCATTGTAAGCAGTCTATATTCCTCTTAATGCTGTTGTAAATGTCTTGAACTGGACGTTAATCCTGAACCGACAAGGAAGTTATAAGAGACAACTTGTCTTTGAGGCATTAACAAATCTTACCCTCAGTAGCAGTGACAGAATAGGTAAAAATATACAAAGAGATAATGTGTGTTCATATGTGCATCAGGACAAATCAGCTAGTCTGAATAAACTGGAAATAGTCCTACTCTTTATCCTCTGTATCAATCTTACAGTTTATTCGGGTAATTTAGTTAAAATCGAGGACATTGTTGTTTAAATAATAAAATATGCAATGAAACACTTCCCATGGTGTCTCATTTTCTCATTTCTCTCTTTAAAAAAACCCAAGTATGTCTACATTTTGTTATCTTGAGGATTTAAAGGAAAGAAATTAATAGGTAGATAGGACAAATAGGGAATTTTCAGTGACCTTTTAATCCTCATCAGGGAAGAAAGTGACATCTTCCAGTTAAAAAAAAATTCTCAGATCATGATTTCAGATACCCTAGAAGCCTTAAAAATGAACTCACCTGCTCTATCTGCATGAACTATTTCATAGGTCCCATCACCATTGAATGTGGCCTTTATAGACCCTGCCGTTGCCTCTGCTGGGAAGACAGCCAAGATGCATTCTTGTGTTCTGAGTGCAAACAAACGTCAGAGAAGCCAGACTTCAAAACCTATATCATACTGAAAAATGTGACTTTCATTGCCAGAAAGGCCAGATCTTGCAATGAGCAGATATCTGAGGAACAGATCTGTGGGGCACACAGGAGGCAAAGGAGCTCTACTGTGAGGTTGACAAGAGTCTGCTCTGTGGGCCCTGCTCTGAGACCCCAGAGTATGTGGTTCATAGCCACAGACTAGAGGAACTGGCTGCTGAGGAATACAAGGTACATGATTTCTCTGTAGCAATCTTTAAGATCCTAAATCAGAGAAAAAGATGAGGATGGTGACAATCAAGTTGATTAGAATGAAGGTGGTGATTTTCCAATGTATATTCCAAGACATTAGTGTATGCTTTCACTATTTTTTGACCAACGTGGACAGAATAATCACACTTGGGTAGAGCTTTCCCAAGGGAAGTTTACTTAGAACCCATTGGCTAAAATTGGTGAATTGAATCATTGTGGAAGAGGTGGCACCAAGAACACTGGTTTCTGAGGCAAGTTGGGCTCCTTCATACAATGTTACCCATATATCTGAGAGCCAGTTTCTCAGGAAATGGATCATATTTTCTGAGGGACATTTCAGGATCTCTATTTTATGTTTCTGTCACCTCTGATATCCCAAAAAGGAGAAACCACTTAGGTTTAATATAGGAAAATCTGGTCACCTCACTCTATTATTATTATTTTTATCACAATCACTGTCTTTTCTCATAGGTGAGGGAGTGAAAACTATAATATCATCTTTTTTCTCACTAACATTGTTGGTTCTTTACAAGGAGAAACTTTTAAAGAAAATGGGCTCTTTATGTAAAATGACTCAAGAAACTCAAAAAAAATCTAACCAAGGAACTCGCAAAACCCAGTATTAGAAGCATGGTTGAATGAAGTTTGCATAATGCTGATTTACATTTTCTAGCTAAGGTCAAGTTATCAGTTAAAGGATATTCAATTCTTTCCTGGAAAAGCAGTAGTTTCAAATGATATATAAATAATCCTAAGTATGGGCCTTTACATACTAATGCAAAAATGTCAGATCATTGAAAAGCAGGGCATGATAGGTACTTCAAGTCCAAATTGGAAGGTTTGGATAAAGCATCCCAGACACTATAATAGAACTTTGCACCAATTCACTATGAATGAGAGGATAGAAATGGAGCAGTAAATGGAGTAAATAGAAAGAAGAAGGTTTTTTGTTTTTGAAAACTGCATAATTTGGTTCAGACCTAATTATATAAAAATATTTAGGAAATCAATGTAGTGGTACAAGATAAAATGTAAAAGATTCTGGTGAAGAAGAAAATAGTTCATGGGCTAAAAAGAATCAGGCTGGGAAGACGCCTAAGGTTATGAGAAGGCTTAGTTTGAAACGGGGAGAGACGGGACCACAGAGATGGATGGAAAGGACCAGCAAATATTCCAGATACTTTGCAGCTGTGGGGTTGAAAGTATATAGAGTACTCAATTGAGGATACTAAGGTAATACCATGTCAAGTTTTCTGGTAAGAGCTGGAGTATCTGATTCTTTCTAATCCAAATCCCTGCAGGATTATGTGGTTTTAAGGAAAGTGATGATCAAGGCTCAATACCAGATCATGCATCTATTTCTTGGTGAGGAGGAGCATCTCCATCTGGAGACACTGAGAAGGAAGCTGAATAGATTTTCCAACAACTCGAGGACAGTGAAGTCAGAATGACCATACTCATGGAAAATCTGAGGCATGTAGAGAGATGACTCAGACCTGCCACAAGCCTGACACAGCACTGCTCCAGGTAAGATGGGAGTGTCCATGTTCAGAGACAAGAATCCTTTTCTAGTCAACTTTGCCATGACATTGAAATGTTACCTGCACATGCCATCATTCTCAGCTAAGAGTTACAAGCCCTTTGACTCTCATCGTAATGTTTGTCCAGTCACTTACTTCTGTATACTCCAGTAACCTTCATGTTTTGTTTACATTTTTAGTAGACAACATAGTACAAAAATATTTCTATGAGACCAAGGGCACTATCCACATAGACTGATTATCCCAAAGCAACAAAACTCTGCTCAGGGGAGGGGCCACACTTCTGGGTGTAGGTCTCAATGTATGCTCCTTTAATCATCATCATTGCTGTTGACACATAGAAAAGCAGTTTGCTGAGGACCTTAAGGCTTTGCCATTTGCCTTGGGAAGAAGGAGAAAATTTGGCAACCAATTTGAATATAGAATAAATTTGTTATTGATTTTCTGTTTTCTTTTAATTGATGTTGAAATGGGCAGACCTCTCTTTGGGAGTAAGAAGGAGCAATGACACTGGCAGCCAATTCATTTTGCATCACCAGCCAGGGTTATGTTAGATCCTTCCTTTTCATTTCCATCCTGAGAATATCTTGCCTGTCATGGTTTTGTTTAGCTCATGTTAGTAAAATAGTATAATTGTTCCTAATAGGAGATAAGGACAGGGAATAGCAAAGCCCATTATCTCTGAAGACTGTGTACCTTTAGACCGTGAACTTATCAGTGATGACCTTTAATATTAATATTTATTATATCAGGAGTTTTTTATGAAAGTCAACAAAAAATTTGGGATGAGCTTCATATTTTTAATATTTTCAGTTCAATCCCCAACTACTGACAGGCATGAGAACCCTGAAGATGACCCAGCAGTGTTACACCCATACTGGAAGCAGGGCCAACATACAGAGCCAGTACCACAGGATTGGACTGAATGCAGCATCAGCGCAGAAAATGTAAAGCCAGAGCATCATCTAAAGACATTTCTTTACTGTGCATATTTGCATTTCCTAATGATCATGTTTAAAATATTCAGGCACAGTTTATAACTCAATTAACCCCATGTCTTAGCAGATATAGTCTGTAATACTTTACTAAGAGCATTACGGACAAGCAATCTAAGAAAAGTTTTCTACTAATAAAAGAAAAACAAAAAAACACTCTTGAAAAAAAATGCCCAGAAGCTGGCATTAAAGTGCTGCTTCACACTGCACGTATGTCCAGATTTTTAAAATTTCTTTAGGACTGTAGGTTTTTGCCATGCTTTAGAGGTAGCAATAAGACTTATTGTGCTTCCTTTGGCAGCACATATAATAAAAAAAATTAATTGGAATGATACAGAGAAAATTAGTATGGCACCTGCATAAGGATGACACACAAATTCGTGAAGCATTTCATATTTTAGAGAAAAAAACAATAAAAATACTTGTTCTACATAACTGAGCCAATCTGAACAATCTTTGCTTCATTCATTCTGAATTTCTTTAAGGAGGATGCAAATGAAGAGACACACTGTAGAGTCTGTGATGTTGAAATATGATTCCTTGAAGTGTTTTTCCCTGCTCTTTAGACAGTGGATAAAGCTTTGGATCAGCAAATGGATATTCACAAGTGAGCCTTCCTGAAGAGGTTAGAATTGTGATGTTGGATATGACCTCCATGAAGCACCCAGGAGCCCTGAGAGCAGAGCTCAGGCTTCACCTCCAGGAGGTGTTACTGGATGAGGATGGAATCCTCAGATTGAATTTTCCAGACTTAAAGTGTCTAGAAAACTGAAACGCAATCCTTACTGATCATATGCATGCATTCCTTCTATTTTCTTGGAGATGAACTATCATTATAGTGTCTGGATCAAGAACCCACCATTAATTCATAATCTGAAATGGCCTCTGGGCTGGGTTGGGGTGTTCCTGCTTACGACAATGGAACCTTCAGCTTTTATGATGTTGACTAAGGATCCTTCATATATAATTTCCTTCCTTCCTCCTCTTCCCCTCGGAAGCCTATTCATGGCCTGGGTTCCCCATAGAAAGTCAGTTTTCGGGACCATATATTTGGTGAACTCCCATATCTGTTTATCTAGTTTCCTGTAACATTCTCACATGCGACAATAGGATATACCTGCCTCTGTGGAATATACTTGTACACTGCAACTTAAGGAAAGAAGATTATTGAATGATGAAGAATGATAAACATGCTGAATGCATAAATTTGTGCTTTAAATAATCTTCAAAAAAACGGTTTCTTTTGAAGCATTTCCTATACTACCAGCATTTTTATTTCTTTTTTAAAATTAATGACAGCTTTTCTGAAATAAATCTATGTATCCCAAAAGTCACCTTTTAAAGTGTATTAAAGACTAGTTTTTAGTATATAGCCAAATCATTGTGCCACCACCATAGCTATCTAATTCCAGGATGTTTTCATCAATTTATAAGGAAACCTCTTCTCTGTTATTATTCACTCCCTATTCTCATGTGGCAAGGCAGGATGACAGCTGACCTCTGTACAGGTACCTGCCTTCCACTCCAGAATCTACTCTCTTCTGGAGCACAGCTGTGGGCTATCAGGCATATAGTTTGTCTCTTTCCAGGTCTCCTTTCTCAGCCTGGGCTGCTCTGCTTTCTCCCTGAGTTCAACTGCGAGAAATCAGGCATATGGCTCGTCCCTTAAGCCTTGAGCCACTCTGTGGTTTCAGCCTCTTGGGAGCTTCCTGTTTCAGCTTCAGCTGCTAGGAATCTTTGAGTCCTCTTATACATGGCCAGGTCAACGTGGCACAGCTCCCTTAGGGAATGCTGTATATTCCAATATGGCGGAAATGGAGCTAGAATACGAGATCCCGGAAACTCAGACATGAATTTATCCATACGGGTGTTACTTGCATGAACCAGCACTGTGGAGTGTTTGTAGGTGGTTATTTATGGAGATTAGGAAGGCTATTAACCTAATCAGTGATGGAAAAGTATTTCCACTATTGGTCCTTTGCCAGAAACCTAATCAGGGCGGAGCTTCAGGCATCCTCATATAAAGGCATCCCAAGGCAAGGCTGGTTCTCTTCAGAGAACTTTGGCGTTTTGCAGAGACCACAGAAAGTTAGAGCTGCTGTTCCGAGCCCAGAGAAACCCAGAGTCCCCGACCTGACTGGATGTCCTTTCCTCCAGTAATGATGACACCATTTATTGAAACCTCAGGTGAGTACAGAGTTCTGAGTAAGGGAATTTGTACTCCTGTCTATTAAAAATAAGAACTAATTTTAATTTAACTTTCATCAGGCTTAGGACTTTCTGAAGCAGATAGTAACATACCTAGTTAAAAATTGTGTAAGTTTGGTTTACTTGTACTATAGAATGCTGTTCTCTAGTATTAATTTGAATTTTATAAATTAATATGATCTTTTTTGGTATTTTATCGTTCATTATATATACAAATTGTGAATTTCTGAATGGCAGTCCTAGATATCAACTTTGTCCCCATTTTTAGTTTTCTAAGGGCATTGAGAAAATAGTATTTTTTCTCATTTTTGAAATTAAAATCTCGAACTTTAAAGTTTCATCTCTTTTCTCAACACTTCATGGATTTTAAAGTTTCCAATCCTTGTCATTTTTCATTCTGTATGTTAGGAAATCTTTCCAACATGTGTTTTCTACATCATGAAGTTTTATATCTGGACAATATTTCTCCATTCTTTTACCTCAAATATGGTCTATCATTCTGCTCATAATGATTTTATCCTACATTATTATAATTAATATTAATTCTTCCCTCTTCCAGTGAATTTTTCAACTTCATTCATTAAGGCTATATCTTGTTTATCCTCTGATGAATTATAAAATAATTCTCAAAAATTGTGTTCCCAAATACTCAGAAGCTCATTTCAGAAGTTCACCTTCCTTTTGACTCTTAATTCTGATGTTCAGTTTTCTTTCTTCCATGTATATTTTTCCTGTGTTTCCATGTTACATTTCTTTTATTCACCCTCCCATCAGGCAAGATCTGGATTTATTTAACTTTTTACTTAATTTTTTGCATGTTGGTTTTTGTGGAGCTAAGTCTTAAAATGCAAGATTATCCTAAAAGTGCTATTGTAGGGGTTATCATGAGAATTTGGGGCATGAGTAGAGGAAATATGTGCCAGAAATATTAGAGTATAAAAAAAAGACTGGTAACTGGAAGGATATATGGAAATAACAAAATAGTAGTAATTAGATCTGCTATTTGTTTACAATCGTGTAAGTTGTAGGAATTTAGTAGTGTTTTCTGAAGGAAGTAGAACTTTCACTGAGGCTTAAAGATGAGAAGTTTACCAAATAAAAGTTGCAAATGTTCTGTATTTGTCATTAAATCTTTGCAATCTGAAGAGAGAAGCAATGTAGCTCATTAGATGCACAGATTGCAAATTTTTATTTCCAAATCATAAAAGTTCACAGTGAGATGCATTGGTGGGGGGTGGAGGGGGGGGCAAGACGCTTACATTTCTTGTCTCATTCTTACTTCTAGTTCCTCAATTACACCTTCAGAAATGACAACATGGGTTGCACTCATGTGGAATTATTTCCATTTCTGCTATTTTTCTTTTTCATTAGAATTTTTTATCCCCTTTCCTTGGGACTTTACCTTATCTTAAGTCCCTTGAATGAGAAGCCAGTCATTTGTCTCACTAACTTCTATTTAAGAAAGGCCCTGGTGAGTTTAATATGTGGGGACAGGAATAAGCAGACTGGGGTGGAGGAGGAGTGGGGATTTTGGGGTCCAAAGATAGCATAAGAAAGTTAAATATAAATTTCAACTTGGAAATTAGGGATTTTCATTTTATACAGTGAAAAGTAAATTTGATTATAGAAAGGACATATGCCAAATGAGGTGTGCTTTTTTTCATTCATTCCAGAGAAGAAGAGGCGCTTTACTTCTCTTTCTCATCAGAAAATTGTATCACTCGTATTGAAGGACTTCCATAAATAACTTACCCACCGAGTGTTGTGTGAAGAATTTTTGAGTTTCCGCTAAGTTGTCTGGATCATACAAGTGGCTCCAAGACCTGGAAATGGCATTGCCTAAAAGCCAAATCCACTGGTCCAAAGACGACATCCTGATGTTACTGGAATGCATGAAGAATAACCTTCCATTCAATGACGAACATAAGTTCAAAACAACTCAGTATCATTTGGATTGGGAAAAAATAGCTTTCAAAGATTTTTCTGGAGAAATGTGCAAACTCAAATGGTTAGAACTTTCTCGTAATTTGAGGAAGTTTCGCACTTTAACAGAATTAGTTCTGGAAGCTCAAGAACTTGCTAAAAATCCCTATAAAAGGAAAAAACACAAAAAACATCCAGAGTTTCCCAAGAAGCCCCTGACTGCTTATATCCGCTTCTACAAAGAGAAGTGTTCTGAGTACTCCCAAATATACCCTGATCTGAAAAAGCAGGAGCTGACCAAGGTCTTGGCCAAGAAATACAAGGAGCTCCCAGAGCATATTAAGATGAGATATATCGAAGAATTCCAAAGGGAAAAACAAGAATTTAAAGAGAAGCTTGCTCGGTTCAGGGAAGAACATCCTGATCTAATCTGGAACTCCAAAAAGTTTGATATCCCCAAGAGGCATCAAACCCAAAAGAGTTTCCAGTATAATGGGATAGAAATGAGGTCCCCTCCAGAGATTAATGGGTTTTCCAAAAAGATGAGAGTCTATGGAGAGCCCAGCAAGCCTCCAATGAATGGATACCACAAGTTCCATGAAGATTTGTGGTCCAGCACAGAGCTCCACCATTTATCAGAGCGGGAGCGCCTGGTGGAGATTGGAAGACGTTGGCAGCGCATCCCACAGAGCATGAAGAAGCAATATGAGAAACTGGCTGAGAAGCTGCAGCAGCAGTACAAGGTAGACCTGGATCTCTGGCTCAAGAGTCTGTCTCCCGAGGAATGTGTTGCATACAGACAGTCCACCTCTGCTAAGCGCAAGAACATGGCCATGATGGGAGGCCCGAGTCCCAAGGTCAGACGGACAGTTCTGCAGTCCCCATCAATGAGGGGCCCTGCAGAAGGACGTGGAGAAGGGCAGGGACTGCAGTCCCCAGGCACAGATTCATCCGACAGCATTCAGTTTGATCACCATCCCTCACAGGGGCCCGAAGAAACTAAGATGGGTGATGGGGAAGATGATGAAGACTCCAGCAGTGAGGACGAAGATGAAGACAGTGAGTCTCAGGGCAGTGACTCCAGCTCATCTTCCTCAGGGGACTCCTCTGACTGCAACTCAGCTGGCTCCACACCATAAAGAGTCAGAGAGAGAACTATCAGCAGAGGTCTAGGGCATCTTTGTCAAGGAGAGGAGACTCTCCTCCCTGCCCCTGAACAGTACCTCCAGACCCATCCCCACACCTCACTTTCATTCCCTCTGAGGACCTCCATGCAATTAAAGCTCTTGGAATAACACTGAGGTGACTGGGTGGTGAAGGACCCATGACTAAACTGAGTCTGCCTGAACTGAGAAATTTGCTCTCCTCATCTTCTGTGAGCCAGAGGTGGTCGGGGGACACTCATGAATCTGTGACCTTCACCTTCTTTGTAGAACTGATCCTCTGGATTCCTGAAGTGGAATACGGGTGGGGAACAGTTTACGGGAAATAGCTTAGGTGCCTTTACAAAAGTTTCAAACTCCTGATGTTCCCCTGCTTAGTGATAGAAGGAGCAGGACTTTCACAAACCTGAGAGCTGACAGAACAATGTGGGCTGCAGTGATTCTCTATGCATATTTGTGTCTTAGCTGTCAGTGAGACCTTTGTTACTAATTTCAGACTGAAAATTAAAAATTAGAAAATAAAATGTATGTGTTTCATTTGTAGATTCTCCTCCATAGAATCAGTACCCTATGATTTGGGGCACTTGTTTTTCAAGCAGTGTCTACATTTATGCTGGGCAGAAATGCCAGCTCCTTCGTGCTGCTCCAGGGGACAGTGAATCTCACTTTATCATGTGTATAATTATGTATGAATGTATGTATGTACAGAAACATATTCATTGAGTGGGAGTTCATAGATCACTACCACACTACCTTAGTTATTTTGGCTTACTGATACATTTGAAAATGTGTTTATTGCTACTGCAATCTGATTATATATCTTTACTGAACACTCCTGTCTATTTTCATTTTTTATTTTCATGAAAATTAGCATCAAGTAGTTATATCCTTTAAATTGAAATCTATTGGGTTCAGTGTAAAGTTTTTCTAAGAATGTTAGTGAATTATTTTAGTATTTATAAGTAAGCAGTTATTGTCTGGAAATAATTCTAATATTTAAAATTGTTATACTGCTAATTCCTTTGTCTTTCTAAATGTGATGGGTTGTATATCCAGAGAATGTTAAGTCATTGAGATGATATCTTTTTGTTTTGCTCCTGTAATCTAATGCTTAGAGAAGTTAAAATTATACTGACATATACACTTACTTGAAATACATTTTAAAATACTAATAAAATGCGTATTTACTTATATTTTAGGGGGGTTATACCATGAAGCATGTAAATTTTAAATTATATTATTAACGAATTTATTCCAAATTCACAAAAATAAAAGAAGAGAAAAAGGCAGCTGTAGCCCTTTGGCAATTTGATGTAATTATGAATTCCATAAATATAATTGGATCATGCTTGTAAACTGATCTGTTAATCAGGGCATGATTAAGTTATGATTAGGGCATTGACTGGGCCACGTCAGTAGGGCGTTGAGTTCCACCCCTTGGTGGGTGGTTGAATCGAATATAAAAGGCAAGGCAAAGGACAGAAGGAGCAGTTTTTGAGAAGCAGTTTTGATGTTGGAATTTTAATTTTGGAAATAAGGCTCCAGGAGAAGAGAAGTGAGCCATTCACCTGATAGTCTACAGCTGACCTTGTGGAGGAACCAGAGGCGCTAAGCCCGGAGAGAAACGCAGCCCGGGGAAGAGAGGAATCCAAGAAGCCTGAACCCTGGCAAACGTCGGCAGCTGTCTTGCTCCAACACATGGCAATGGACTTTGGTGAGAGAAGAAACTTTATGGGCTGGTATCTGTGGACTTCTACCCCAAATAAATACCCTTTATAAAGACCAACCCAGTTTTGGTATTTCACATTAGCACCCCTTTGGCTGACTAATACAGCAGCTGAACAAGTTATGTAAACTTTATTCCTAACTAGTTCTTTTTCAGGCAGTTTCAGCTTATCTAATTCTGTCTGCTAACTCATTGGTTTCTCTAGTGTTCAGAAAGATACACAGATGATCACAGCTTGGTTCAATGACATAGTCAAGGCCTCCTTATTGAAGAAAGAAATGCTTATCCATATTCTTATCTCACAAAAGCAAATCCCATATTCATTATTTTTACTTTTAGAATTATTATAGTACCAATTTTGTTATTGCTACAGAAACATTAGAATATTGTTGACACTGGCAGGTGGCAGCATGTCCAATGGGTCCCTCAGAGACTGCACACACCAACATCCCCCACCATCTGGGCTCATATAACCTCGGGCATCAGAGCCTCCTTTGTTGTGGTAGAAGGGGCACATAAGAAGAGAGTGCATCTACGCCCATAGCTGGCCAATGGAGTTACTAATGGCTCTGACTTCTTTTCTGAAATCAAACACTGGCATTCCATTAATGGGGTGATGTTCCACATGGTAGGGTAAAACTCTTCCCCTATTGCCGTGTTAATTACAGAGGACAATTCCTTCCCTGCCAGAGCCAACAACAATTAGAAATTACCATTTTCAAAACAAGCAGTAGAAAGGTTTGGGTCACTTTTCCAGGTGAAGGAACAACACTAGGTTGAGCTGTCAGGAAACAAGTAGCCTCCATAGGAGCTGGTCTTCACTGACTGGCACAATGTCCGTGCTCTTCCTCGTTATTTATTAACATTTTTATAGTAACCACTGTCCTGAAGAGTCTTATATGTTGGCTCAGGAATGTTATGTCTTCACCAGTAAATACATCAGTCACACAAACTACCATAATTCTCCAAATATATGATGCTGAGTTATCAAGGGATTGATTGTTATAACTATCTAAAATTTTTGTGCACTGCCCCAACATTCATCATGCTTTGGCTAGGCCACTTGCCTCAATACTGACCTTTTGCCTATTAATAAGCAGCTTTCCAGCCCTGAGGCATAAACTTCCCCAGAGTCCAAACCTGCATTTGTGCCCATGCACATCACCCAACATATACTGCTTTTCCCAAATAATAAGCTAGGCCTCCCCACTGCCCTCTGAACGCAAGAACCTTCCCTTTTTTCACCCCTTTGCTTTGAACTAACCAATCCCTTATTCCTGAGGGTAAACTACTAACCTCCATCCTTAGACCACAATAAATGCACAAGCTTATGGGTCCCTTTGGATCTTCCTGAGTGCTTCTCACTGCTGGTTCAGATACCAGAGCCAACTGTGCTTTCCCTGGACTTCCCATGGCACCTTCTCTCTTTCTAGAACCTGAAAGCAACAAACTGTCCTTGCTCATCAGATATGGTCTCAGTTTCCCTTTGTGGTTGCACTGGTCCTCCACCCAAGTCACATTTACAGTATAACTCTATGTGACAATAACCATAATAAATCAAACCAACCACAGCTCCAGCCCAAGTGACTTATGTCTCCCTTGGCCCTCGGGTCAAACAGAGGAAAACAAAGGAGAATAATTCCTCCAAACACGGCCTCCATTAGGAGTAGTTATTCAACACCTAACTTGCATTTTTCAATTCTCCGGCCAATGTTAACTTTTCAGAGTCTTCATTTAGCTGCTTTTGGCATTCTCGACT